>JAPMOQ010037330.1:3467126-3522322 GCA_026543055.1 Argiope trifasciata | reverse complement strand
GCCTTTAATGTGTTAATTTTAATGAAAATAAAAAGATGACATCATTTTCGTACTACTTAAAAATGTTATTTTATCAATATGAATAGGATTCTTATGCAAATTCAAGACACCTTTATGCAAATTTGGAAGTCTTTAGGTCCAAAGACATTAAAAAATTAATAAACATTGAAAAATATATTTACATGTACGATAAATTGTATAGTAGATACATCTACTTAAGGCTTTAAACAAATCCGAAGCTCAAAATTCCCAAAATGTGCCAACTAATTTTAAAATTTAAAAAAAATTCTTCAAAGAAAGTTAATAAGAAAACATCGCTATTATATTTTGTTTTCCCAGTATCAATATATAACTTTCAATAATGTGATTGTAAATACAATTTTGAGTTAAGGATGCTGAAATAAAACGCCGATTTGCTATGAAGTAAGACTTATTAGTGGTGTTTAATAAACACTTCAACCGAAATAATTATGTACTAGGTAGAAGATCGAGAAGGAATAAAAGATAGAAGTTTGAAAAGGATACATTGAATAGGAATAAAAATGCGCTTATAATAACAACGATAACAAATAATTGTTGTAGATATCCCTAAAGCAAATATGCATTGTGATATTTCCGTAGTTTTTTTGTCTCTCGATTTTCGAGTTCATGGTTCAGCAATTAATTTCAGGGCGTTAGAGATAGGTCTGTATATGCTTCAAGTTTTTTTTAAGTGTTCTAAATGCCATATTCAATTTAAATTTATTTACGATAATTGCTGTCTAATTTTTATAAATCGTCTAGCAATTTTAACCGTATTTAGTAAAATATTCTAGACATACTAGAGTTTTATAGAAAGCATTTAAATTTTCTGCAATCGAAACTGAATACGTTAAAAAACTTTGAATTTTATTATTTTACTCTAATCATCTATACTAATATTATAAATATGAAAGTTTGGATGGATGGATGCTTGTTTCTCAATCAAGCCAGAACGTCTGAACAGAATTGGATGAAATTAAGCACAAAGATAGCTTGTAGTCAAAAATAGAATATAGACTACTTTTTATTCCGGTTAATTGAGTGGTTAATTTTTTATTAACTTTCGCTCCAAAACGCTGAGACCAAATCCTGCCAAAGATAAGTAAGGCTCCAGTTTCCCCCTCCCCCCCCAAAAGAAATAAGGTCAGGCTTAGGAGAATTTCGTCCGATTATTTTAAATGATTCTATTTATTTTCTTTATGTTTGATGCATTTAAAATCGAATGTTGTTAATGAATCGATCTTTCGGATTCATTCTGAAATACTTTTAAATTAAAATAAATCAGAATAAAGGAAATAAAAAATTTCTAATCTGCATAGCATTACCCCAACTGGTTACTGAAAGTCAGACACTTGCGTTACGTAAACTGACGTTGAATGTTCGCACGTGATTGTTGACTATTGCGTTTTCATTTAAATTAAAAGTTTAAAAATTATGTGTATAATACTGATGTAGCTATCTCAATCTCGATCAATAAATAATATGGATTTGACAGAATTTTCTATTTTGTTTTGAGTATACTATGTAAATAAATTATTTTTACGTTAGTTGTGTGTTTTTGTTATTAAATTGAATTTATATTATAATTTTTTTTGTATATGCTTATATTTTTTCGTTATCGTTTTTAGGTTAGGTTTAATTTTTTTGATTCCTCGTAATTTGATAGTTTTTATACATTAAATTATTATTACATATACATCAAAAATTCCAAGCGAACAGAGACGTGGTATCTCGTACTTTTTTGACGATGCAGTTAACACGATATCGCTTGTACAACAGGAATATTGTTTATTGATTTACTGAATTAAAAAAAAAATACTGTTTGTACTATAACTACATATAACTTGTTTTTAGATAAGTTCTAAATAATTTATGCAGTTCACCACAGCCAAAATATTGTGCACGTTGAATGATAAAAACTTGTGTAGATGACTATTCATTAATGAAAAAAAAAAAAAAATAGCGCCTACACTAAATATTTTCGAATTTCTTTCATTACCATTGAGTGGCATCGATGATAACAAATTTTGTTGGATGTATTGCGATTTACTCCGAATAACATGTGCTGTTTGCCGTTTTCTTTTTGTCTTCATCAATTGACAATTATCAATTTTCAAATAAGGTTGAATATTAGAAACATACGAAGTAGTTTGTTTGTATATTTTATTTTGTTCAAAATAAATGTTAATAATTGTACTATTCGTATAGACTTTGTACTAAGTGCAAGCAATAAGTTGGTAAAAAGTTTTATCTCAAGCAGAATAATAAAAGCAATTAAAAAAACGTCAAAAATACAAACAAAAATTCATTTTTATATATTAAATATAATAATTGTACTGTGCCTGTAACCTTTGCGCAAGTGCAAACAAGAAGTTGGCAAAGTTCTATCGCGGGCGGATAAGCGGTGCGGCAACGCATAAAATACAAAGAAAAATTCATTTTTATGTATAGAATATAATAATTGTATTGTGCCTGTAACCTTCGTTAAGTAATAGTTGGCAAAGTTTGCAATAAGTTGGCAAAGTTCTATTGCAAACAGATAAGCGGTACGACAACGTATAAAATACAAAGAAACAAAAAAAAATCCTTTTTTTATATTAGATGGATGTAAGTATTTTATTAAAGTTTAGATTTCATAATTTTTGAACTATAAATTTTTGATTTAAATAGCATAAATTCTTAATGTATTGACGCTGATTATATAATTCATTATATCATTTAAATAATTTTTCAGCGCGATGAATATTTCTATTTCTTTAAGTTAAAAAAATTAATTATCCGTTTATATTATTTTAGAAATTAGTTAAATGTAAATTGCATTGTGCATAATAGTACATTTAGATGTAAATTGCTGAAGATAAATTTAACAAATAATTTAAAAATGGTTTGATTTTCTAATCTAATAAACTTTTAACTTTTACCAAACAGAAAGAAGAAAGTTTGAATAAATTGCCGAATTTTATTTAAAGCATTCTCTACGTTTAAGAAGATGAATATATAATTTTCTACCGGTTCACATTCTTTACAAACATAACAGTCATAGCTGATGCTCATTAAATCTGATAAGATATCTGGAGGGGGGGGGGATCTGTGGCGGCACTCTTCATTGTTGATAATGATTGGTTTCGACTTTGATTTTCGATCCCTATTATATCAAAAATCACGATTTTATAGAAAAATTGCGATTTATGATTTAGAGATTACACTTACTCTTGAAGAAACGGAAAATTTCTTTCGAAAAAAAAAAAAAGTTAAGGTTACTTAAAAAATAACAAGTTTGTGAATCCGATTTAAATTATCTATTTTTAAAGCTCTCACATTTGTAATTCAATTTCAAAATTATTGCTGTGACAAATCATCCTCTTTTGATTAAATGAATTCATTTGCTTTTTTGCTTTCTCGCATACGTAGTTTAGAGAAAGTAGAATAATCGTCAAAGAATTCAAATTTGAGATTTTGAAAAATTTTCACGTTTTAGACCACCCTGCGTTCGAAAAACACATTTTTGAAAAATGTCCGTCTGCCCCTTTGTGACTGTGATAACTCAAAAACACTTTGAGCTAAACTGTTGAAATTTAGTATATAGTCTTTACACTAAATTTATAGATTTCTATCAAAATTTGAACAAAATCCGCACAGAAGAATACTGTTCGAATATAACACGATAATTATAAAGGGAAGAGAGCTAAACAGATATAATTTAATTCACAGATTTAACATCTATAACATAGACCCTGTCAAATTTCAAATGTCCTACCGTATTCAAACACGGTTTGACAATCTATCGGCTTGTACTTTTAGAAACAGGTAAACACAATAATTCAAAAATGCAGTGACTTAAATGTAACAAATATGGCATAGAAATTTGTGACGTGCAGTTTAATGCCCAATCTTTGATTCAGTCGGTCGAGAGAAATGTAACTAAAATACATTTTTGATTTTTGGATATTATTAGCGCATATTAAGGATTAATTGCCAAATAAATCGTAAATGATAGGGCGATAGATTCAGAAAAAAGGCTAAATTCGCCGACGCCTTGTAAGACATTCTCTGACATAATAAGTTTTTTAGAGAATATGCGAAAATGTTTTAAGGAAACTTCTCCAACTGGTTTAAATATCAAATGTTAACTTTCCCCAACTTGTATCTCGAATGCTTCTGACAAATAATGTTTTTTGGTAAACTTTATTATTTCTCGCTTGCAACAGCAATTGTGGTTTTTGGGCTTAAAGATATGAAAACAGTTTCGAAATAAAACCACAAATGCTTTATCGAATATAGATGCTCTTAAAAATACTCAGTGGAACTCAGAAAATAACACACATCTGGGAAAGAAACAAGGGAGAAATTCTCTGAAAATGGTAAATTTGTTTTTCATTTTGATGATTTTGCAAAAGATTCAATTTATAAAATTATTTAAAAAGATCTTTATTTAAATGAACTATAGAAATCATTTAGAATTTTTTTAGCTCTAAAGAAAGGATTCTCCCTAAACCTAGTTTAACATAATTTAATTTAGGTATATGTGTTTCGAATGATATTGTAGCTTCACTAAAGACGATTAAAGTTACATAAATTGGCAACATGTCTCCAAAATTTAGAGCTTAAAGTATTTTTCTTATTTGAATCAAAGGATTTTAAAATAATTAATTATTAGAATGTAGTTAAATTGACTTTTTTGAATAGACTATCTACCTTTGGCGTCCAGCTAGTTCGGCATGAGTGATATATTCTAAAATTTTCAAATCAATACTTACGTACCTTGCTCTCTTTATAACTTATCAGTCAAATATATTTAAATTTCAAACTTCGATAGTCACATATCGTATTACTATAGAAGCCTTACGATTATTTGTTCATTGTACTGTATATCTCTTTGATTTGCAATTAGCTGTTATGGAATGATGTGGATCTTATATTTATTCCATAACATTGAGCTACCATTTCAACATGTGCTGAGCATCACACTCTCCTCGATTTAATTTGCAATAAGAGTTAATTCAATCGTTCCGTTTGAGTTTTTGTCAAAGTGACGGCAAAGCACTGGTATATTCATAACGTGCTCTTGTAGGTTAAATCCTACTTTCATTTTATGTGAAATTAATTGTTAGAAAATACAGTTACAATATTTTTTTTAATTCATTAAAAATAGAAACTTAATTTATAGCTTAAAATATTATTATCAATGAAAAAAAATCATTTTTAAGAGGATTTAAAAACAGTTTTGTGCTATAATATTTTCAGAAATTATCGCAGAAATATTTGAAATGTTAGCTTAATTTTAAATTGATTAAATTTATTTAAAAAAAAATACTCCCTCTAAGTATACTTTTTTATCCTCCAAAGTAAATATGTACATACCAAGTGCGGTAGCTCTAGATCATATGGTATGGTGTGTAGAGTACTAACATACGCACACATTCGTTCATATAAACAAACACATATTCATTTGATTATCAGCTTTGGAGGAATTCCAAGCATTGATTGGCCTAAAATTGGTATTTTCTTTAAGATGGTGGACGGAAAGATCTAAAAGAGTTCGTTTTAATAATAATATTCATTTTTCATAAGTCAGTCAATTATAATGATTGATTTAGAAAACTGATTGATATATCAGCTTTTATTTTAAATATTAATAAAAAAATTTTACTGTAGAAAAAAATCTAGAATTCACTAATCTTCAATGCATTTATTGACTCAAGTTACATAAGTATAATTATTTACTTCATTTAGGCCAAGTTAACAGTTCTAAACAATATGCATGTACATTACTAAAGATTTACAAAATTAGCTATTGGACCGGAATTTGAATGCATATCATGTATAAATTAAATCGTGTTTATTGTAAATAAAGATGATTTATTGAATTAAGGATATAGATATTGCTAACAATCATAGAAACCTTTGCCTTGCAATTAACATTTTTTTAGAAAACATGATATTTAATATTTATTTAATTTCATCTAACCACTGGCTGAGAGTTACATTTTTAAAATTTAATTTGCCGTTACAGTTGATTTATTTTTTTCATTTGAACTTCTGTCAATATGATGGCAACACCTTGTTGTAAAATTTTATTGTTTTGTCTGAAACATTATTGAAAAATATGGTTTAAATATTTCTTTAAAAATTCGTGAAAAATAGAATTTTTAGTTATATGTTAAAATAGTGGTACCATTAGAAAACTAATTTTTTTAATCTTTAACTTGATGTAAAAATCATGTTTGTGCGATAATATTTTCGGAAGTTATAGAGAAAAATTTCGCTTAATTTTTAATTAATTCAAATTCTAATTAAAAATTCTAAAAAAGAGTGCAAATTCCCGACCCCCAAAGAATGCATGTGCCAAATTTGGTGGTTGTTGGTCCAATAGTCTGGCCTGTAGAGCGCCACCACACACACATTGAACTTTATTATAATTATAGATAGATAAAGAAAAGGTGATCTTTTTGTTCCCTTATTGAACTATAAACGTTGCAGCGCATTACAGGACTAATACATAATACTATTTCTTGAATTTTCTTTTTTTATTTCTCCACTCCATCCTTTTCGATTTTTTTTAATTCTCATTTTCTCTGTTTAAATTTTTTAAATTTGTACAAAGGAAACACATTCAGTTTAATCAGTAAAGTATTATTATTTTTATTTATTTCTTTTGTTAAACTTATTTCGTCCGAATAAATTAATTATTCTGACAAAAAGAAAATTGTTAACATCATCATAAGCAAATCTCAAAGAACAACGATCTTATATTAGCTGAACGAAGGGTATAATGAATTGCTCCAACTTATAGAATAATGATGACGTGATACTTAATATAATAGTTATTTTTTAATATAGCTTTGTATTTATCAAGAAATCGAATTTTGATCATTCCAGACCGTTAAAACCTTAAAAATTTAACATTAATAATAAAATATTAAAATATTTTCTTAGCAAAAATGGAAATATATATATATATATTGTATATGTGTTTTAAAAAAAAGAAAAAATTTTTTTTTTTTTTTTCAGAAACATTTATTTCTGAATGACGTGAAACTATTAATGTTTTGTCTAAACATCAAGGCTAATCGGAAATCTCAAAAATGTTATTAATATACATATCTAAGAATTGAATGATACATACATACCTTCTTAAAAACCTGAAATTTAGTATCTGTTTTTTAAACAAAAATTAGTGATATGTTATTTAAGAAATACAATTTGATCTCCAAATTTGAATAAAGTTACAATTTACTTGGGGGAATCAATTGCCATCTTAACCAGAAGGCCAAATTTAGCAGTAAAATTTATCAGCAATCGATTACAGATTATCTTAATAATAATGTCTGTGTTATGTATCGATTTTTTGCTCCTTATTCTTCAACGTATATTTACTGAACTCGAAGACATTAGATGTTTCTATTATATCTATCAGAAACCTTTTATCTCGGAAAACTATTTGCAAACTTTCCATACGTTAGAATACAATTTTCGATATGGTACAGCAATGGTACATTTTTTTTTAAATCCGGTTTTTATCGTAACAAATACATCTTTGAAATTAAATGGATTTATTCACGTAAGAAAATGTTATATAGTGATGGATAAGATAGTGACTGCCAGAATGGATTTAAAAGTCTTGAACATCTGATAATGCCTGAAAACAATTTAGGAAAGTCCTTCAAAAATTATTTTTTTTAAATCAATTGAAGGAAATATTAAATATTAAAAAAAAAAAACTATGTTATCCGTAAATTTTTCAAAATCTTGGTGTGTTTTCTCCTTATTTTTTCATTTTCACCTTCAGACATAGCTATTGGTTGGAAGGGAGCGAGACCACCCACTGAGAAAATTACTCCCTACCCGTATCTTATGGCTCTTTTCAATACACCCTTCTTTCTTCTTTGTATTCCTCGCTCTTCTCAAAACCAACCAAGCACCCGAAGCCGGCCTTCCCGTAAGAGCAAATGAAATAAGAGTATCGAATCGGGAAAGCCGAAGGAATAGGGTTCGGTTGAAGCATGCTCAAAACAAAGCAGATTTCAACGTTTTTGATGATAATCCCTATCTAACATAATATGAATGGTATAAATTATTTTATTGGTTTTTGAATATTCTTTTTTATTTCATGTATAGTGGGAGATAGATTTTTCCGATTCCCTGTCAGTTTTACAAGCCATACAGTCATCTCGCAATTGTAATAAGGAAATAGGGACGATAAAAGAAAAGATAAAAAGTGTTCAAATTAACAAGTCGATTGTGTTGAATTGAATTAAGGCGCATATTGGAATATATTGTAATGAAAAGGCGGATCACTGTGCAAAGTTGGCAACACAAAAAAATAATATTGATATTATTGTCGCCAAATCAAGTGGTGTCTTCCTTAAAAGGGGAATTGAGAGAAGAAATAAAACTACAAAAGTGTGACCGATGGTATATGTCAAAAAAAAAAAAGTGTAAATTTCAACTTTTTTCCTAATCTATATCTATATCTATACTTATAATAAAGCTCAATGTGTGTGTGTGTGTGTGTTGGCGCTCTACAGGCCAGACCGTTGGACCTACAGCTACCAAATTTGGTACATGTATACCTTGGAGGTCCGGAATGTGCACCTCGGAGCCCTTTTTTCGAATTTTTAATTAGAATTTGAATTAATTAAAATTTAAGCTAAATTTCGACGTTTTTCCGCTTTAACTTCCGAAAATATTATTGCACAAACATGATTTTTATATCAATTTAAAGATAAAAAAATTAGCTTTCTAATGGTATCAATTTTTTTAAATTTACAATGTAAACTTCTATTTTTAATGAATTTTTAAAGAAATATTTTAACCATGTTTTTATCACGTGACTGGATAAAATAAAAGAATGCCGGAAGTTCAAAAAAAATTACCATCGCAAAATAAATCTACAGAAATGGTACTTTCAGCACGTGACTGGATAAAATAAAAGAAGTATAAAATGTGATATTTTCTTTGAAAAATAAATGCAAAGCAAAGGTTTCTACAATCGTTTGCAAAATCTATATCATTAACTCAATAAATCTTCTTTATTTACGGTAAACTTGATTGAATTTTGACAGGATATGCATTGAAATCCCGACTTAATGGCATATTTATGTAATCGTTTGCAATATCTGTATCATTAATTTAATACTTTTTTTCCCTTTCTCGCTTTCTTTAAAAAAACATATTTAATATTTTGGTAACATAATCGAAATTTTTTTTTAATATTTTGGAAGCATAACCGATGGTTAAAACTGACTGATTTATAAAATTAAAGAATATTATTAGGAAAAGGTGTACTTTTAGAACTTTCCGTCCATCATCTTAAAGAAAATACTAATTTCAGGTCAATCAATGCCCGGAATTACTTCAAGGCTAATGAATATGTGATTTAATTGAAAATTTTAGAACGCTTTACTCATGGCGAACCAGCTGGTCGCCAAAGGCGGCTAGTCTAGAAATAAAAATAAGAAGATACAATCCCCTTGTAATCCAAATAATATCTGGACATGGAAGATTTTCTGCATATTTCCAAAGATTTGGAAGAACGCAGGAAAATAAATGCATTTGTGGAGAAATTGGTACGGTTTACTACTATTTAATGGAATGTATAGAGGTCTCAGAGTTGAGGAAACACCTGAAGATTGTAAATAATGATTTAAGTACAGTACTGATGGTACCAGGTAATCTCAAAACCCTGAAGGATATGATGTTAAAGATTGACAGTTTCATTCCAACTATTTGAGAGTGTGCCGATGAGGAGAAAGATAGCTATTTACTACCCTGAAAGGAATATTAGTTTGACTGATTGGCCAATGTAAGGTTGAACAATACTTATTCAACAGTCGACCACTACAAATCCTGTCGATACTGCTACGTTCAGTGGTGACGGGGTGGTCGGCTGTATGCAAGAAGTGAGAGATCGCTTCAAATCCATTCATATCTTCTTTATCCGGGATTCCAAAATATATAATTTCTTTAAATAAGTAATTAAAAATGCAATAACAATTGTGCATATTTCTAGTAGTTAGATTTTAATGAATACATTTCTAAAGGTTTCTCGCAGTTTAATTTTTTTTTGTTATAAAAAGTTTTGAAAAACACATTTAAAACAAAATTCAGTTTTGTTTTTCTTTCGATTTCGTAGACGATTTTACACCATCATTTGAACAACTTACTTTCTTCTCCTTCCCACCAATCAAGTAGGAATCAAATATAGTTAGTGCAACACATATTATAAGCAGTATTGCTTTTTTTATATATATGTGTGTGTTTTGTGAGACACATTATGCGTAATACTTTAAGTTTTTTCTAAATAAAAAATTTTGAAAAACACCTTTAAAAGTTCTGAAAACAATTTTTTCACTACTTCACAGATGATTTTACTACCATTTTAACAACTCACTTTCTTCTTCTTCCCACCATTCAAATAGGAATCGAATACAGTTAGTGCAACACATATTATTAGCAGTATTGCTGTTTTTATATGTATGTGTTTTGTGAGACGATTATAATGCGAATAATTTCTTATTGTTCAAATGCAAAAATATTTCATAAAAGTGTTCATTATTTGATTTGACACATTCCTAAATGCGTTGATTGATGGTCCATTGTAAACACCTTTGCTGTCTTCAATTATACTGAAATTTCTTTAAAAATATCTTTCAATGGCAAGTAAGAAAAGAAAATCAAGAAATTAATTTCTTAGCTGTAAACTAATATGAGGACAATAGCATAAAATAGAACTTTTCATTATATATTTATTTTCCACTAATTCTGAAGATTTTACAAGCGTATTTAAGAACATGAAAATTATGATTAGGTATTTTCTCCTAGTATGAATTTTGGAATGGATAAAGTGAAGAATGTATATGTGGCAGATTTACAAAAGAGATTTACAACATGTGATTGTCATTATTGTAGATTCTTCAAATTGTTTTTGTCACTTATGGCGATTAATCAATTTCCGAAGTACTGACTGAGCTTAAGCAGTTAAAAGAAAGCACGCTGAAAAAAATAAGAACTTCGTAGCTTAACCAGCAAAACCATCTTTCTGGATTTGATTTTATTTACAAAAATGATACACTTGAATAAATAATAATGTTTTATGAATAATGATTAATGACTATTTGGGGGGAGCCTTGTTTTTTAAAAACTTTATTATTATTATTATTATTATTAAATTTAATTCTTTTTATGCTTTCTTATATTGCATTCGATCAAATAGTTGATGAAGTAATGTTATTTGTTTCAACTTCAAGGTAATAATGTAATTTAATTTTTGAAAACTAGGAATTTTTTTTTAAAATTGTCAAAATTCAGCAGGATTTCGAACGTTTATTAAATTGATATCATTAAAAAGACAAATTTTAAAATTTTAAGGCGATGTAAAATTAATTTTTGTGCATATTTTTGGAAGTTACCGAGGGAAAACACCAAAATTAAGCTTAACTTCTTTTAATTAATTGAAATTCTTATTAAAATTTTTAAACGTTCTGAAGTACACATTATCACCTTCCAAGACATATACGGGAGAAATTTGGTAGCTGCAGGTCAAATGGTCTGATCTGTAGAGCGCCAGCCCTCACCCTTCACACACATTCATTTATCTTTATTATTTGTAGAGATTATGACTCCAGAATTACTTTGCACCCATGATTCTGCAAAAAGTTATGTAGTAAGATTTATCAACAGAAACTAAATGGAATGGAAAAGATAGGAATCTGATCAATTAGACACGGCAATTAATATTTTTTGAATATTGTATATTTTATACCGTTGTATTTTATTTTTTCAATATTTGAAAATTAATCTAATAAAAATTTTGAATCAAACCTCTTGTGGGCCTTAATTAATCCACCCACCCTAGGTAGCTTTTTAGCTGGAAGTCTGCCTCTGAGTTTTACTAAGATGTTCTTTGCACCGCACGTGATCAAAACTAAATCCATAGAACATGTATTTGTTGCTCAAAAATTTACTTTACCAAGAAATTAAACCAACTTTACCGATATCGAGAAAATGAGAAAAGTTCTTGTCATTCATTGAAAATTGATGTATGGATTGATGGAAGAAGAGGAAGTTCTCTGATGATATCCGGCCTTTTGCTAAAAGTAAGTACAATAAGATCCATCTGTTATCAAGGCACATAGTATTGTAATCAATTAATATTTCTAAAAAATCGAAATTCTTCTAATATTGTATGGATTGATCCAGAATGTTGCAATTTATTTATAAAACGCTCGAAATGTGCACAAAGATGCCTACAAACAGTTAATTATCAATTTACAGTAAATTATGCATGCGCAGAAACAAGATAGGCCGTACAAACATTAGACGAAAATGCGAGCAATAGAAAGTTAAGTTCTTGTATCGGGGTAAAAATTATTTGTTACTGTATAGTTCCTGCGCATGCGTGGTCATACTGGATAGATTGTAGCTGGCCGAGTGTAAACCCTACTTAATTCTACAGAGGGCAAGGCAGACTTCTTTTCGATGGATTACGTCTAACATTTGATACAAATCTAGAATTTGGATATTAAGGCTACATACAAAATGTTAACAATCTTACTCGTATTCTCAAATTCTATATAATTATATCAGGATCGGTAATACAAACTCAGAATGATTTATTAGCAATACCATTTATTTTTAAATCAAGTCAACGTGCTAATGTAAACTCAATCATAAAGTACATTACTATTCATGAACAAAGAAACTAATGTTCTTTCGGAACGCACAACAAATAAGGTAAAAATACCTTAAGGACATAAGACCAGGCTATCGTAATTCTGTCGAAAATAGCGGTCAAAGCGATTTTAACCAGTAGGGAAAATTTTTAAATGTTTTTAAAAAGAATTGAGGAAGGTCTAAAGCAGTGATGGGGAAACTACGGCCCGCGGGCCAAGTCCGGCCCGCGGAAAGGTTTAATCCGGCCCGTTTAAGAGTGCCGTCGTGAGAATGTATTAGTATAAACAAAATAGTATTCTGGACAAATCCATCCGACCCAAACAGCTGACTCCTTTTCGCTCGAAACTTCCAGACATTCTCGCATTTTCGATTCATTGTTCTGTTTTTCCGAAAGAACCGCAAAACTCCAATTCCTTGCAGGTAGGTATAAATACATATTATTTGCTAATCATATCTCTAAATCTGATTTTTCACATTTTTCAAGAATACAATCTTTAAAATTCATTGTATCAAGCAATAAGATTAAAAAATACAAAATTAATTTGAGAAAACTATCTTCAGAATTTGAAAAGAGATTTCAGGACTTTAGAAAAATGGAACCAGAGTTTAGTATTTTTGCGACCCCATTCAATGTTAATTACGAAGAAGTTGATGCAAAATTTCAACTTGAGTTAATATAACTTAACTGTAATACTCTCCTGAAACAAACTTTTCATACAGTACCATTATTAGAATTTTATAAAAATTTAAGTCCAGATAATTTTCCAAATCTAATTACTCATGCAATGAAGATAATGACAATGTTCGGCTCATCTTATATATGCGAACAAATCTTTTCAACAATGAAACTAAGGAAAACTTCTTTAAGAAACAGAATTACAGATGAGCACCTTTCATCAGTTTTAAGAATTTCTGCTTCACAAATGGAACCGGACTATGATGAAATTTTGATAAAACAGTCTCAATTTCATTTTTCTCATGCACCATCAACCAGTAATGACACCAGAAAATAAAGTGATAATACTTCACATCAAGAACTACACTAAATTCATTTTATATTTTGTGCTTATAATTTTCTTACCTTTTGCTTTTTTACTATTAAAATAATAAGTGTATGTAATAATATATGTATATGTTTATAGAACACATAAATTTTTTAACGATTAAGTATTATTCTTTGGCCCGTTACGATCGTCTAGTTATTACAAATGGCCCGTCTTAAAAAAAGTTTCCCCACCATTGGTCTAAAGCATGTCATATCCGACAATTGTTAATTGTGCAAATTTTATTTACATTATTATTACTTTTAATATAAACCAAAAATTAAATTTTATAGTTAACTAATCTTATGGTATGTTAATACTGACCTTGACATTTTCCTAGTTAATGCTGCTTGTAATTAATTACCCCACAGTCCAAAGATGTGCTACAACATGGCTATTTAAATAGATTCTCTCGAAAAAGAAATAATGATTTGTGAAAAATGTTCTTTTTGGATAGATAATCATCTACGTGTGTCGGAAGATTCGTGTGCAATACAGAATGATTATGTCAATGATGAAATTAATTTTACGAGAAATTACATTGCATGGTAACGATTAATAGTTTATAGGCTAGTTACACTCTTCAGATCATAATAATAAATGATATTCTGGGCCGTTTATCAGCCTTATCGGTAACATTAAAAGGTCTGTTTATCAGTATATCTACTGCGAGCAAAATGGCAATAGGGAAAGAAAAATTCTTTTTTCTTCCCTCCTCCCCTCCTAGTAGTGTCCTACAAACAGATTAAAAAAAAAAAATAGAACTTAAAATTGGAAAGAAACATGGCAAAAACTGAAATGAGTTTCTGAAAAATGTTAAGGGGGTTATTTTTTTAAACTTGTTTTTGCCTTTTTTAAGTCTTTTTATTGCTGTTTATGAACTTTTTCCTTTATGTTATATGAAGTATAGATAAACTATTGTAATTGTCAAAAGAAAATTCCAACTTGAGATTTTGTGGCATCTCCATGCTTTAGACCTCACTCACTGAGTTCGAAAAACACGTTTTTGAAAATGTTCTTCTGTCTGTGACAAAGACAACTCAAAAACACTTCGAATTAGATCAGAGGTTCCCAACCTTTTTTGAACCAGTGCCCCGTTTTCTAGTGAATATTTCAATACCGTCCCCCTCTCACGAGAAATAAGAGTGTACATAATGCACGGTGAAAATAAGAATTAAATAAAAAATTACTAATAGATAGAATATTGTTGGAATTGAAACGCTATTGAAATTCTTCCTTATTTAAAACGATAAATAAAAGTTTTAGCTTATCTGTTATAAGGCCAGGCAGAGGTTTTGATATACGAAGAAATCCATAATAAACTAGTGCTTTCTAAATAAATAAATTGACAGTTTCAGAGAACAATCAAAAGGCATACATAATTATATTTAAAAAACATTTTTATCAAAATTTAAAGATGGCAAATTTCTAACTTAACTAATGAGGACTGAATTTGACACAGTATAAAAGAATCTTGCTAATATCAGGCTCGATTTTACTTAAAAAGCAATCGTAACTCACCGTGTTCAGTAACATGGAGCCGATTTCTCTTTTTCGTTACCGATATTGCCTCAACACTAAATTCACATTCTGCTAATTATGAGGGTGGGAATGCTATCAGAAATAGTTGAACAACCGACCATAATCCTGAATGCAGTTGCGAAATAGACTTCTGCAGCCAAAATTCTTGATAGCCATTCTTGAGTTTAATTTTTAATTCCACATTTGCATTAGTTATATTAGTTCTTCAAATTGAGATGATCCTACTGTGTTGATATTGGAAAAAGGATCCAAAACCCAGTTCGTATGTCCATGTTTAAAATGTTCTGGAATCGTTCCTTGAAGTCATTATACGGGTTTTCCAAGTGTTGGCAGTAAACAAGCAAGTCGTCGTGCTTGAATGATACTGCTGATAATTGTGGGAAGTTATTGAATTCACGTCTGCCTGTATTTATTTTATATTATAGTAGTTTGGACACAAAAGCAGCAACTCTATTTTAAGCTTAATCAACGTTAAGTAGTCGCGATGCAGTAGGAGATTGACATTTATGTATGTCAACAATTAAATAATTAAACAATTATGTATGTCATGTACAATTAAATAATTAAACAATTATGTATGTAATACATTAAACAATTTATGTATGTCTTCTTCTTGCATACAGCCGACCACCCAGCTATCACTGAACGTAGCAGTATCGACAGGATTTGTTGTGGTCGACTGCTGAATAAGTATTGTCCAGCCCTACATTGACCGATCAGTCAAACTAGTAATCTTTTCGGGGCAGTAAATGTCTATCTTCCTCCCCAACTGCGCTCTCTCAAACAGTTGGAATGAAACTGCCAATCTTTAACATCATATCCTTCAGGGTTTTGAGATTACCTGGTACCATCAGTACTGTACTTAAGTCATTATTCCCCACAATTTCCCCACAAATGCATTTATTTTCCTGCGTTCTTCCAAATCTTTGGAAATATGCAGGAATTCTCCCAATTTTATATATGTCTGTACGGAATATCGCCTGCAAAGTATGGGATATCGTTCTTTAATAGAATGAGATTGTCGTCAAATTCATGTATTTGTTTCCTAGAAACTCTATCACGCATTCAAACAGATTGTAAAATCGAGTCAAACAAGTTATCTTTTGAAAGCCAGCGCACCTCTGTGTGAAGCAGCAATCGGTTGAAATCTTCATCATTTGCAATGCAAAGCTGTCTAAATAATCTGTCATTCAACAAATTCCTTCTGACGTTATTAACTGCTCTTATAACATATTGCAGTGATGTATAGAGACGTTCGCTCAACTTTTTCGCAACCAAATGCTGTCGATGAATTGCGCAATGCACAGCAAGCACGTCAGGAACTTTATTTTTTAAATATGCTATGAAGTCTTTGTGACGCCCTGTCATAGCCGGTGCGCCATCCGAAGCAACTGGCAAAATATTATGAAAAGGAATTGCTTTTTCGTTTAAAAACTTTTCCAGTGTATCAAATATGGTTTTTCTTCTTGTATCTGTTTCAAAATTGGCAGTAAACAGCATTTCTTGGCATATTTTTTTCCTCTTTGATAAACCTTACATATGACAATAATAATGCTTCATTGGGTGGTAAAGTGGACTCATCCAGCTGAATTGAAACATTTAAGTCTCATATCGAAATATGGGAATTTTTGCACACGTGATCGAAGTGAATTATAAGCGTGATTTTTAAGTCTTTCTTAGTCTATATTTGGTTAATCTTCTCACGCCCCTCCTCGCCATATCAACGTCCCCTAATTTTCTCTGGGTCTTTTACAGCCCTAGTGAAAGCTCAAACGCCTACAAGGGGGGGGGGGTTATCGCCTACGTTGGGAATCTATGAATTAGATGGATTAAATTCGGTATAAGGACTTAAAATGCAAGTAGATTTCTATTAAATTTTGGACAAAATCTGAGCAGAGGAAATGTTTGTCCGGCTGTTCGAATAAAAGTTAATACAATAGCGACGAAAGGAAGAGAAAAAGAAATCAAATTCGGTTGCTAGGTTTAATATCTATAGTCTAAAAACCTATTTAACTTTGAGTCAACCCCAACTATGGTTTGATTGTCTGTTGCCTGTACTTTCTGAGTTATGTGATCGCGATAACTCAAAAATATAATGACTTAAATATATGAAATTTGGTACTTGATTTTTTTGATTATCAATTGTAACTCTGTGTCAGATTTTTATTTCATTCTGTTGGGAAAAAAAGCGTCTCCAAGCGTCTCTACCTATCCGATTTTCCGATATTAGTGAGCACATGTCAGGGGTTAATCACTAAAGAATACGCCAATAATGAACTACAAATTGAATAAAAATGCTAAAAATCATTCGTAATTATTACATCCAATGTATGCAAGGCTTTTTCTGGGATATCACTTTCATTAGGGAATATGCGAGAAAATTTTGGGAAGACCATTACCACAGGTTATTGTATTGTTTTAAATAAAAATTTTTTTTATTAATAATCAGTTTTGGATCATTTGTCATTCGTATAGCTGTTTATCACTAAATTTCAGAATACTGCTGATCAGTTTTCTTTGCAACCTTATTTTCACTAGAATAATAACAGCTATAAGTGAAAGTCTGCATGACTCTATAGAAATAATGAATGTAGAAATACTGCCTGTAAATTATGTCACTGTCTGTGCCATTACAATCAGTGTAATTGATAATACAATGGCATACATACAAAGTACAGTTACATTATTGAAAAATATGTTCTTTTTATAATTAAAATCAATATTTAAGAAGATTTTTGCTTTTAACACCGATTGTCGACACACAGTATAATTAAGATATATATTTTAATTGAAGTTATTTAAAGTAATGGAACATTTTCAAAGACATAGTAAGCAATCATTATAGTCATTCTGCTACAACGCTTGTAGTTTTACGTGAGTTGAATTTCTCACTTTCTGCAGTGTATCATTACAGGTTTTGGAAATGAGGAACTACGAGGAAATAATTTGAATTTTACTTCTAGTATTTCCAAGATTAAATCTTTATCAATAGGGTATTGAGAGGAATTTTCAATATCAAACATTTCTTAATCAACGTTCACATGAGTCCGACTATTACGCGCAATGAAGGTCACGCTTACCTCTGGAACATCATATGATCCCAAAGGGCTTATTATTGTCCGCAATAGATCACGCCTACTTCCGAAAAATCACTTGACCACAATGGGACAATGGCAAATGGTTGTACCGTCGGGACAAACGTTGTCCGCATTGTCTCAAGTGTTCACACGAGGGCAATGCCGGGCCAACACCAGAGGGGCAACGTTTGTGGGCAATAATAAGCCTCGTCTGAACCCATCTTTATGATTGTACCATTGCGACAATTATTTCCCATTATGGTCATGTGATCTTTTTGAAGTAGGCGTGACCTTCTATTGCACGCATAGTTGGCTTACTGAGAATGCTGCTTTATGCTTATCTTTTCACTTAAGGCAAATCTAAATAAATAAATCTGAAAATGATTAATTGTTGTTGTGTATAAAAATCCTAACTACTGAATAAATATTCTTCAAAGTGTGCCCACAAGTAGTGTGAAGAATAAGAAAAGTTTTAGTGATAGCTTCATAACAATCGATTAAGCATCTAATAATTTTATTAGTAATTAAAAACTATGTTTCAACTGCAAAGACTTCTTTTGCCATTTTAATATAAAAAGTTTCTTTAATTCGAAAATCTTTTTTTAAGTTTCTTAATACTTGAAAATTCGAAATATTTGTTGTTGATAATCAATTGAATTGAAATTTATTTTCACATAAGACTGTTTTCATATTCGAAATGTTAAAGAATCTAATTTGAAATTTCTAATGTTTAGCAAAAATGTGTTTCTCTCTATAAAAATTCTTATGATATTATGAATTATAGTAATGTTATTATTAAAATTATTGCTGATAAAATTATATTATGTGAAAAAAATAAACTATTTACAGTTTTTTTTTAACTTATTAGGAGAAAATTTAAATTTTTAAAAATTACAAGATATTAAAATCCGTTGTTCAAAAGATTTTATCTTTTCATTTAAAATAAAGCTGCAGACGGTATAAAAATGTTGTGCAGTTTAATATTTTATATAAAAGAAGTTTTTACATTAATATTATGATGTTAAATATGTGTGTATGTGTAAACATAGATTTTTAAGCAAATTCATGGCCTGAATAAAGGGAGAAAACTTTAATAATTTAAATTTTGCTTTTATTCCTTAGCAGGGGGCATAATTTATGTACAAGCAGAAGCGATAAGCACATCAACAGATAACGACCCAATAGCGAACAGGGAAAAATATAATGAAATATTTATCTCCATGATTATATACTGTGAGATTTTGTTAAGGATTTCTGTACATTTGTTGATTTAGGTAAGGGAATTATAGGGACCTTTTAGAAGAATTTGTGTAAGTCAGTGATATTTTATTAATTCACACGGAGTACGGGAACTTGTCAATTTCACAGAGCTTCAGTTGCATTAATTAAATAATTAAAAAAAGGTGGAATTGTATCAGAAAATAAAATGTCTTAGAACAAAGTTAATATGAACTGAATCAGATAAAGCTTTGGAAATTAATTAGGATTAAATTAAATTTAAAAATATCATTACACACACACATATTGCTGATTTGATAGTAACGCTTGTATGCTATAAATAAGTCAAATCTTGCTTTTGAGAATTTATAGCTTAAAAAAAGAAGACACAATATAATTACCTTTAATTTATTTACTTACTAATTTCTTTGCAAATACTGTCGTATGAGAAAGATTTTAATGAATATTTTGCGACAATTAATAAAATTTTTATCATTTATTTAGAAAGAAAGTTACAGAATAACTTCAATCAGTGCAAAACTGAGTTTATCAATCGAAAAATAATACTTCACGGTTTAAACAGATATTAGGTTATTAAGTTCTCTTTACATTCTATTATAAGATTTAATTGAATACTGTCTTATGCGTTTTATAATATAATTTTCTGACCTTCTATGCAACGTACATAATTGATTACAACAATAAAATAGGGTCAAGCATCTTATAAGTAACGCATACACTATTCTAATTCAATTCTAAGCATTTATGAATCGATTTAACAATGAGCGTAATCATGAAAGAAGTTTTTAAAAGGAAGAAATTAAAATCTTTTAACTTATCGAATATATATTAAACGTTTAAGCAACTTTTTAAATCGGTACCACAAAAGATAAGTGATATAATGAAATAAAATAAGAAAGTAAAAATTCGCTAAGATGTTACTAAAAAATGTAATTTTTTTTCTTTTTTATATGCTTCTAAAGATGAAATGAAAGCGATTAAATATTTATTGAAACATTGAAAATAGCTTGACTTTTTCTGAAAAAAAAAATCACAAATTCATAAAAATATTTTTGAAAATGTGAAAAGTTTTAAAAAAATGCATTGTAGTTAATTTATTATAATTTAAACGAAATATTTTTAGTTTTAAGATGATATAAAATGATTTTTGTGCGATATTGTTGGAAATAATTAATTCTAAAGTCATCACTTCTCATATACTTTTAAATCAATCAATAAAGATTCTAATTTTCAAAGAAAGGAGAGGGTAAATCTTCAGTGAAATTCAAGTTATAAATATTGATCTCAAATACACCGATTGAACTCTTCTCCTACGTCAGTGTTTTGTGAACACAAAATATAATATAAATTTATTCAATGAAAGAAGAACGACCGTCATCCACTCTGATAGGAGCAACAATAACCACTCAGCTGCTTAACTCCACAGGTGGTCGTCTTCCCCACGCCTTTTAGCAACAATAGTCTGTTCTCTAAAAAGCACAGCACAGTGTCATTGATGGCATATGTTTAAAAATAATAATGAATTGTTTTGCTTGTCATTTTAAAATTTTTTACAAATATTAATTTTTATGAATATTTTTTAATTAAAAAATTAATTATACTTTACTGTTGAAAAATTTATTAATATTATATATATTTTTAAACTCCTACTCCTTTTCTAAACATCTTAAAAAAATAACTGCGATAATCTAAATTTTCTGTTGATATTTACTTTATAATTCATTCTTCCTAATGGTTATAAAATGATTTAACTTAGCTGCAGCTACGCTATGAATTATAGATAATAAATATATTCTTTTTGATACATTAAAAAACACACACCTTTTTGACAATCTTGGAAAAATTTCAAATTCGTATATTTTACCAGAGAATATTATTATTACAAATGAATAATAAAAAGAAATAATAAATCAATAAAAGAATTTTTTTTACTTATTTTAGATATATTTATCTATTATGAAGCATATTATAAGTTTAGTGATTAGTGATTCTTTTAGTAAATTGTGTTTTAAAAAATATTGATATGCCAAACAATACCGTCTGTTCAATATAATCTTTTTTTTTTTTTTTTTTTTTTTTACAAATTTGTTTACAATTGTAGGTTTTAAGAATCGATTCCAAACATTTGTGTGTGGGAGGAGAGGGTTGTTTTATGAGGAGCTAAAGTAATAAATAAAAAATATGCCTCTAATTTTCTTTTGATACTGAAATTTCTTGTCCTAAATCGTTGAGCTGGTAAAAGAAATTTGATTTCTTTCCTAAACACGCGAATAGTAACTAAGATGAATTCATTTCGAAAAGCCTTTATCATTTACTACAGAAGAAAAGATCAGCGTTTAAAAACTGTGTTACAAATTTAAGATAAAAGTATTTCTAGATATTGACACTCATACGAAATCCTTTAGATTAGTTTAGTTGACATTTTAGGTCTACTGGATGATTTGTAGATACATTCCGATAGAACTAAATTCTCTCCTAACTGGTTACTGATTTGAGAATCGTAATTAGTTGTTACATTCAAGGAACGCATCACAATTAAGACATAATATCATCATGACGTGAGGTAATGCAAACTAAGATCAAACTTTGGAATGTCAAGAAAATAAAATAATATATATGTGTGTGTGCATGTGCGTGCGCGCGCGCGTGTGTAAATTATGTTTTAACATCTGATTTGGATCCAGATTGGTTTCTAGAGTTTTGTCTTGGTCAAAGTCATTATGAAATGTTCTCTATTTTCTTGATTCGACTCCATTTTTCTGCTTGTTTGGTTCAGGAGAGACTTTGAGGGATTGTTGAATCATCTGGAAGCCAACTTTCACACGCTCCGCGTGGAGGACTAGAAAAATGACCACTAGACACATTCTTTTTGAAAGATCCCTGCGTTTCCCTTGATTGTGATTGGCACTGTGTGTGTGTGTGTGTGTGTGTGTGTGTGTGTGTGTGTGTGTGTGTTTTAAAATATTCAATGATCTGTTCTATTATCGGGGTTTAATTTATTTATCGTTGCTCTATCGTATCCATTTAATTTTCTGAAGAATAAACAGTCACTAAAGAATCTGTCCACGTATTGCGAAAAAATAACCGCCTTGAAAGATTAGAATTTAAAAAAAGAAAAGCCATGGATCTAATAGCATCACATTAAACAGCACATTTAAACAATTGAGTGACCAGTTGCTCTGCAAATGTTATCTCCCATTTACCTGTATTAAAATCGTGACATCTGGTTATTTCAATAGCGTTGTGAGGATTATAGCTAACCGGTAAAGTAGATTGATTTTTGAAGAATCTGCAGTTCACATTTCTGCAGCTCATACTTTCTACTGATTTTACTATTTAAAGACACCAAATTGGCCCTTCTGCATATTGCATGAGTTTTCTGAGAATATAACTTGAATGAAATTTTATATAATTTCATTTGTTGTGAAAATATTCCATTAACGCAGTGATAAGCATTGGTGAATGCACTCCAAAAAAATGTTAAAAAATATACCAAAACGGTAGTAATAATTATGTTCATATGTTTAAACAGAATAAACCTGAAAACCAATAATAATTTTTTTCCTACCAATTTAAATAAAATTCTATGACTATGAATATGTTAAATTCGCCTAAGGCTATCACACAAAATAATAATAAATTGAACGATTCTGGACATTTTTCTAACTGAATAGATTTTCTGATACATCCCTTCTTTAACTTTTTAAATACTTTTCCTTACCTCCAAATATTTTATACTTACATAACGGAATTTTTTTTAGTTCAATTCATGGCGCCATCTAGTTGAAGTATTGATTTTAAAATTCCATAATGCTTATAATCTTGAACTGTAAAATAGATTAGAAATTAAACATGAAAAATTAAATAAAATAGATTAGAAACTAAACATGAAAAATTAAACAAAAACAACCCCAAAATTTCTAAGTTATTAATATAATAAAATATAAGAAACTTTTTTTTTAAATCAGTAAACGCGTACAATATTCCAAAGAAATTAAAACACCATGAAAATCGTAAGAAGGAAATTTCTGGACATTCATTAGCAATTAAAATATATTATAAATATGATCAAAATTGCAAATTCGAATAGTTTAATCAGTGGCACAGATTTTTAAAGTGTTGTTTTGGCATCCACTTTCTTTAAAAATAATTATTATTAGGAAATAAGAAAAGCACTACCGTCAGTATATTAAGATTTTTAAAAAATGTCGTCAGAAATCCGGAAATTAAAACAAATAGATGAAGGATTTAAAGAAAGTAAAAGGCGATTCCTAAACTTTTACTGTATAAAAATTTTTTAAAAAAATTATAAATAGTATTAAAATTTCAATACACTTATGGTAGTCTTATTTACTCAAAACTTTTTTTTTCTATGTGTGTGAGTTTTCTAAATTTTTCCAAACAATAATTATTTTTTTTCTTTTTAATATACTCATAAAATATTTTTTTTAAAGAAGGTTTTGATTCTATTACTTATCTTAACTCTATTCTGTCGCAGAAACTAAAAAGGCTCAGTTAAAATTATTATTTTGGAAATTTCAAAACTTGTCGTCAAGATAATATTTTCGTAACAGTATATACATATAAAAGTTCAAAAGTCGGAGCAAAAAATTACTGCTGCTTAATACTGTTTTCCATGACATCGCTTGGGCTCACGATTTAAGATGCTCTTCTAATTTTTTAGTTGTATTCTGTTTCCTAACAATAAAGTTTCATTTGTAAACACTCGACATCAATCAATTGCCTACACGGATTGTCAGTTTGCTCAGAGTTCAATTGAAAAATGATGGGCTGTTTCAAGGATTCCCCACTTTCTCGTTCACATGGTTGTATTCCAAGATTGTTTTTATACTCCAAATATAGCAGACGATTAATTCAGCATGCAGTAAAAAGGATGTCACGATTTCCGTTTATTTTTTATTTTTTTGTTTAAATTCTTAATGTAATGTAACGATATTACTCACACGTCGTTCCTCACGAGTACTGCGCTAAAATTGGAAACGTGAAAAAAAAAAGAACAATTCCTCCTTCCCTTCCTTCTTCTAAAAAATATGTGTGTGTGCGTGTATATATATATATATATATATATATATATATATATATCCATTTCCCATTTTATTCAATAAGCTGCCAGAAGAAAGAGGCGATTTTTTTCGATTTTTTTCTTTGGGCAGCCGAACATATGATTTTGACGGCGTTACTTTATGACGATGATACTGCAAAATAGTGCAATTTAAATGAAAAAAAAAAAAGAGAGTAATTTTTATATATTAAGTTTTAAATATTTGTTGAAATTAACTACATTGTTTTAAATCATCGAATACTTATTCAATATTAATTTGAAGCGAAAACTTCGAAATCGAAATATTGGGAACCACCAGCAATGTATAAGGTAACAAACAATAAAACAACGTCCTTGATTGAGGATTCGCACCTAAAACTAATGAATGGAACGAATTCAAATTTCTTATTCAAACTGTAAAAGCCATAGAAAAGTAAATTCCACTTAAAAAAAAAATAGCAGATGTTACCGATGTGAGGAATTTTGGCGCCATCGGAATTAAAACAGGTCAATAATTATGATGAATGCAAGGGAAATAGATCACCGAAAATTTCTTTGCTGTTTGAATTATAAAAAGTGTACGTATAAAAATGACTGATGCCTATTATGGAACGCATAAAAAAAACCCTACAATTTATTTATATATTTCTTCTGGAATTCATAACTCAGCTATTCCTCATTCTATATATGAAATTTAGTATCATTATGAGCATTAAATTTAGCAGCCAGATGTCTCCAAACTAAGTGACTTATTTAATGGCCAACATGTAAATGATGGGAAAATAAGACATTTTTGCTGTTAAAATATGTTGTTTTATCACTTTGTCTTCTATGCACCAAGACGTGAGAGAAACATTTTGTTCGTGGAAAGGAATTAATCATCAAGAATGAAGTATTTTAACATCATTTGTATTTAAAAATATCTTGGGGAAAATTCGAATGACAACATTTGCAATTATAGTCTTCGGAGAAACATTTGCTAACACTTGGTTATCTTACTTAGTCCATTATTCAAACGCAAAAAAACTTAGCTCTATCCATTTTTCTGTAGTGTTGTACATTCCAATCAGACAATATTTCAATATATTGTGTGATGAGCTCCGAATCACCTTTTTTTTAATATTGCAGTCGATATGAAAAGAACTGATTCCAAATAATTATTTACATTTATTTACTATGCACATATTGAAATATTGATAATATTAATGCTTTTGTAAGAATTTCTGTGCACTTCTGTATTAATATAACAATTTTAAGATAACAATTTTTTGATTGATTTTTATAATCCTATATTGCAGCGAGATTTTTAACTATGGTGGATAATATTTCATGAAAAAATTAAACATGAAAATCTACAAGTGAAAATAAAACATTGCTTCTCAGCAGTAAACAGGTATTTGTTAATTCTTCATTTAGAAAGAATATTTTTGTACATGACTATACTTTCTTTAAAATATTAATCAGTTTTTGAGAAACCAAAATGATGCATTTTGACTATTCTGATGAAACTTGGCACATATTCTATTTTTCTGCAATATAACGATATATCCTGTTCTCATTTTTTAAAACTTTTTCATAAAGTATTTAATCACAAATATTTCTACCGTTTTATAAACTGTTTACGAAGGAATCTACAACTAGCATCATGATTTAATTTCAGAAATACGAAATTATGAAACAAATTTTATTACTTTGTCTTTGTCTAAATGTTAATTTTTTTTTTTTCAATTTGTTTTGTGTATTTCGATTTCTTGATCTTAATTACTCTCCTTATTTTTTTTAAATATATATTTGCTCTTATTCTTGACGTTAATTATTTCCATTACTGTTATTTTTTTCGTTTTAATTTATTATTATATTTTTCTGAATTTGGCAACAGATTTTGCGTTCTTTTTTGTTTTACTTGTATTTATGTTTATGATAAATGTTAGTGTTTTGTCTTGTTTATTACAAAAAAATCTTTGCAGGTTTATATCTATTCTTAAAAATTTGTATTTATCAAAATTAAATTACATTTTTGTAGTAAAATTTTGTCCTTTAAGGATGGTTTACACTTAGCCATTTACAAGATTTCGTTAAATCACGCATGCGTAGGCACTGAAGGACATTAACTAATTATTGTCTTGCTATTGTATGGTTTGTGCATGCGTCGTCTTACTGAATGGGTTATAACTGACTGGGTGTAATAACTGACCGGTTACATAATTTGAAACATCAAATTTTCATTTCTCTGTCAGCTTAAATTTTAATTTTGATTATAATTGATGAATTTCATTTCCTTTCCTTTTTAAAGAAATCTTTGCGAACATAAGTATAGATATATTCAATGACATGAAGTATAATCAATTTTCTTGAATGGACACTGAGACAAAACATCATTAGCAAGTAATCTAGGCATGAATAATTGGATGTATTAGGTAACCGAAAGCGGCCACTTTGATTCATTCGAAGACTTACGGAAAAATTTGAGTTATTGAAAGGCTGCAATAGCATATTCGGAAATTGTCACTAAATTCTAAGGGCGATTATCGGCCACGGTCCAACTTCTCTTGTAGGAGGTAGCGACTCCATAACCTTTTTATATTCATCATGAAGACAAGAACCAACCACCATACCAAAAACTTATCCCCGTATCTGAGATGTCCTTCGAGAGGGAAAGGAGGACGTAATAGGTTTGTCAGAAAGCACATTATCTCTAACAAAAATGTGTTACTCCTGCTTCTTTTTAAAGATGCAAAAATTGGATTCACCTCGCTGTCAAATTTATCATTTCGCCTCTTATCCATGAAGCTTTTAACAGATTTAAGTATATTGTATTTACCAATTTTAGGCATATTTTACAATTCTTCTTGTCTGAATTTTTGCTCTTAAATTTGACCTTCATCAGACATTTTTTCTTAATATATTTCTTAATACGCTTGATTTCAAAAGTAATATTTAAAAGAAGGACATTCCTTCAATCTTATATAAATTTATACTTTTATTAAATTCAATATCATCAAATTTTAATATTATAAATAAATACATAATAAATGCATAGTTAAATTATAAATACATATTTAATAATGTTAATATTATTAAATAATACATATTAAATAAATGTAATAAAATTTGATTAAAAATAAACTTATTTTATAAACCTTGACAGTTTTTTTTTTACTTATCTCAGTACAAATAAAAATTTAAAATTTGGTATTGAATTTTAGGGGGTATGCATGGAATTTTTACAAGGAATTGAAGAATTTAAAACTGATGAAGAATCCACTAGTATTTTTACCCTGTTAAAATATCTAATTATTTAAATGATAAAAGCAAAAAATAAATCAATAATCCCCGGTAACATTTTCCGCCGAAATTTTTTGTGTTCATACACTGTATAAAATTACTGAATTTAGCTTCGCAATGTAATTCGGAACGAATATTAAATATACATTTTGGATAGCTTCCCTTTGATCTATGGCCTTTGAATACAACTATTTACAAAACTCTATAAATTTAAAAACAATATTACTGATCTACAATTATTTTTTTAAAGAATATTTTAAATTTCATTTTATGATTTCGTATTACTATGCATTTGAATTAACGAATACTCACACACATAGAAAGACGAAAACAAATTTATTGATATGGCCTAATATTTATAGACATCTATAACTCTGATAATAAAAACAACATGCCGCATTTCCTCTGTCAGACTAATTACATCTTTGATCTTTCATGACAATACGCATTGATAATGATGAACGGTTTTTCTTTTATGAATTTTATCCTAAATCTACAATTTTAGAGCAATACAAAACTTGATTCGTGAAGTTTGTTCCGTTTTTGAGTTACAGTATTCACGGACCAATAGATCGACAAACATAATTGCAAAAATGATTTTCTCTGACATGAATTCATCGAAACATTCTATTTGTAATGTTTCTTTTTTCAACGTGACATTTGTATGCGGAAGGAGGGGAAAAAACAAACAAATTTAAATTAAAGCCTAAAGGACTGAAATTTCTTTTAATATTTTTAAGCAATACCCAATTCAAATTTGTAAAAATATGTTCATGAATTTTAAATGATAAAATTGTCGTTTCGAAAATCATTTTTGATTGAATTTCATTTAACAATTGTATAAAACATTTATTTGTTATTTTAAGAAAATGATTCAGAGGCTGATTTACATGGAGCAAAACTTAATTTGAAAACCAACTAACCAACCTTAAACATAATGTTTACGCGCTAGGAAAATATAATGTTAAACCATTCCCTCACTTTCAAATGTCCGCAATGACTTGGTGATGAAGTCACGATTTTGAAACTTGGTTCCATTAGATCCGCCATGCACGAGAGACATGCCTACTAAATTTTCCAATTACAAACTACCGTCATTTTTGAGGCATTAAAATCGTATGCCTTGTTAGATATTGTCCTCCTCTTCCTTTAAAAGGGATTTAAAATCAAGAGATCTATCCTAAAACAACCCTCGTTACAAGATCTATAAAAGTTATTTTTAAAAAATTAGAATACATAAATGAATTCGCCATATCTTGACTGTAAATGTAAGTCAAATTGGGGAACCAGTATGCTATACTGGATCAATCTACTTTACAATGATGTATTTTTTCAAAAAACTGAGTTCTTATTCTTTACTGAGAACATAAGAAAATATTGAAGGCATCGAGTCAGTTTTCATCCCTCCCCGCCCACAAAAAATGACAATTTTTCGAAATGCAACTTTAGGAAATCAGTGATAATTGAATCTTTGGATTTATAACTAGTTCATCGCACGAAGTGATCGGCTTGAGTTTCCAACATGACTTAAATCAAACTGTCAGAACGCAAGCAGGACTATAAGCGGGATTAGCAATAACGCAATCCTAGTGTTGTCAAAGATCTAAGGATACTGAGTTTTCGAGTAACCATATCACATTCACTACTGTGAAGCTTTTTCGCTATTTCCTAATTTAAAAAAATAATATTTATTTAGAAAGTAAGTGCGAAGGTATAAACTAAACATAAACTAAACAGCTGGTAAAGTACCTTACGTTATCTTAAAAAGCAACTTCTTGAGTGACATAAAGCGGGAAGAAAAAAAAGTATTTACAGTAAATTTACTATTCCAGCTGTCCAAAATCTCCTCAAATATGTTTACAACTTATTAATAAATAGCATGCAATGTAGTAAAATGTAATATTATATTATTATTATAAACTATATAATATTTATTAATTTATTATTTATACTTATTGTTAAGTGTACTATACACTATTTATTAATTTATATTTCATCCTAAATATAAATTAATAAATAATATATAGTATACTTTATATCGTATATTCTTAATTTATATTTTAGTGCTTATTCCTTAAATTCTTTTTAAAAATCCATCTGAGGATCCTATTTAACAGGAACAAGAAGAACGTCACCCATATTTGAGTAACAGAACTCACATTCAAGCATACTCGGCACCCAAATATGAGTGATGGGATGACGAATATATTAATAGAAGTTATCCCTCAATCTGAAACAGCATTCACTGGAGGCTAACTGTTGCGAACAGTAGGAGGCCACACCGACTTCAGTAAGGTCATGTAACCGCAATAGGACAATGGCTGACAGTTGCCCCGATGAGGCAGCTATTTGTCATTGTGCTATTGTGGTGTCACGTGATCGTACTGAGGTAGGCGTGGCCTTCTATTGCTCACAATAGTTAGCCTCCTGTGAACGCTGTTTTAGCCGCATACAACTGAAAACAAAGATTCGTGAAATCACTTTTTTTATTGATTTATATTTTGAATTAATACTTAAAATAACACTGAAGTAGATCGCAAATTAGTTTTCTTAGTGGAAACAGAGCTTCTTGAAGTACGAATTCTTAAAAGTAAAATGAAAAGTTTTTTACAGATGAAAGGAATTACCAGACCATTAATTTCATCTTTCCGAATATTTTTTATTATTGTTCTACAATATTAGTAATCAAAAAGAAATTAAGGAAGGTCGCTTGCATTCATTAAAATTAATTATTCGACCATTAAGTAATTTCGGATATCTAGGCTGATTGATGCTTTATTTGCGTGTTTTTCGCTGTGTACTTTGATCGTATTTGGGTTTTGTAAGAAAACTCTTCAACCAAACACAAGAATGCAAATTTTGCAGTTCTTTAAGATCAAATAAAATTAAAAAAGTATAAAAGGTCTAGGTGATATTATTTTTTCAAATATCACTTTTCTCGCTCGTTTGTATTTATTTGAGCAATGAACTGTTTTTTTAAAACCATATTTAAAAAAAAATTCAAATGCATGGAAGCTTCTAAGCTTTTTTAAATTTAAATTAATTCTTTAAACATCATATAGAATTTTTTTTTAAAAATCGTATGTAATTTTATCATTTTCATTTGTTGTAGGAAGTAAAGTAAAAACTGATATTTTTGGCCAGAAAAGGCAGAGTTTTTTTCTGAAACGTGGTGTTTTACAAATTGAAATTATAATATAGACAGGAAAGAAAATTATAAATATCTATTTTTTAACATTTTATTGCAATTTTCTGGATTACGGAAGGTTCGAAGAGTGACAGAATACTTATCTACAAATCATCCAAGCCATTAATTGCCAACCATATCAATTATATAGGTTCTCCATGCCTCTATAAGAAATTAAGTTTTAGGTTGTCCATGACCCAGTAATTAATTTCTAATCTATTAAGAATTATTGTATAATCACAGATGGAAACAAAAAAAATCTAAATGCTGTAAAAAATATTTTACAGTGCTTTAGTTGTTTAATATACGTTGAATAAAACTACAAAATCTAATAAATCTTAGTGAAATAGGCTGGATGCATTCACATTTTGAATCAAAGGTATCCCAGGATTCTGCGATCAATCCTGACAAAATCATAAAACTTTAAATATTACTACTTTAGAGAATTTTAAATTATTTCGATTTAAAATTGAATTCGAAGTCGCAATTAAGCATATAAATCATATTCGAGGTGGTTGTTAATTGATTTAAAATATTGAAATTTAAAGCATCATAACGCAATCAGTTTAGGCTACATAAAAGTTAGTAGAACGTCATAAATTGCACATTTTTAAAAAATAAATTTCTTTAATACTTTAATTCTTTGAAGACTTTTTACTCTAAAAAAATTAATTCTGTACAACTGATTTTAATAAGAAAGTGATGAAAAATCAACACTATGTTTTTATTCTTCTTTATATTGAAATTTCTATTTATCGAAATCTTAATCCTAATTTATTTTCTGGTATCTTTAAATTTTTTTTTAATATGGAGATTCTAACATCTGTAATGAATTCTGCTTTTAGAAAAATAATGTAGTGTGCAAGAAAGTCCCAAAGAAAAGAAAAGCTGGCCAAGATGCAAAATTGTGCAGTTTTTTTATAATAAATAATCAAAATGAAACGAGCAGGTGATTCATTTATCATTAATAGCTAAATTATTAACTATTCCAAAGACTTCAAAATTCGAAAAATTAAATTTTCATAAAATGAAAATGTTAATTTCAGTATTAAAAAAAAAAAGAACGCGGTAAAGATATATTCACACTTGAACTAAATTTTGATACAGAAACAGAATTAAAAACGAAATACAGAATATTTTACATCAAATATATGTAATAAATTTAACAATAAATTCAAACTATGTAAAAGCATTAGGCTGAATGACTAAAGAAAACTCGATAGCAATAAATAAGCATTATTTTTTTAAACCATGATTCCATTATTAATTATGATAGTTAAACTGTATTTATTTTACTATAGTGCATATTTAAATTATCTATAATACATAAATGAAGGTAAAATTTATAAAAAAGAGCATTTGGTCATCTACGATTTGGATGTTTTAAAAGGAGAGGACGATTTAAGAAAATTTATCTGTCAACCGTTTTGTCTTCCCTGCAAAAATAACGCATCAATAAAATTTTTGCATTTTAATTAAAAATTAATACAAAAAATATAGTTCTCGACAAAAATAAACAGCAAAATGGAGGACATAAGCTGAAAAGTTTTTGTAATAAAAATAAGGCAATGCTGCAATTTATGTTTAGAAAATTTGTTAGAGACAAATGATAATATTAATCAAGTTGGCATAGTTTGAAAAAATCAACCTTTTTTTTATTTTTTTATTTTTAAAGGTAGAAAGAATCAGAATATAATTATTTATATATATATATTTAAAAATTGAGAATATTAAAAAAAATTCGTTTATTCGGGAAAGTATTTTATAGAATTTTAAAATTACATAAAAGTTATTTTTGTGCAAATTTTAAATATTGTCATGGAAAATAGGGGGTGGGTGGAAAATCTGCCAAAACTTTGCTTGATTAAAGCATAATTTAAAGAAATTACCCGAATTTTCTTCATACCTCAATAAGCTTGTACTATTGATACTTTCCTAAGCCCCTACAAATTCAGTGTTTTCTTTTTTTAAGATAATGGGGAAAACAAAAAAAAATTATGTCTACAATAGTAAAGGAATCACTAAGAGTAATCCCCACTCCAAATTATCTCACATTCACACTAATTTGCGTGTTATAATCTTCAGCCCTCATAAAATTGTATACATGGTGCAAGTCAAAGAACGTGCTTAGATTTTTATTTTCTAAAATCCTACACGTGAAAGTTTTGTTACAAAATTAATTAAATAGTATATTTAAGTATATTTAATAGCAGCATTCTTCATTGCTTTAGTTATTGCGTCATTAACATCGTGTATGTTAGGACATTAAAGAAATTTTTTTAGAGCATATTATCGTTGTTATAGCTAAGAGTAGATTTTCATGAGTGATATGAAGACCTGCGAATAAGTTTAAAGCATTATGTTTCAGATTGAAAATTTGAATTCATTTTTAAATCTCCTTTATTTTTTCTCATATTTTGCTGAAAAGATGTTTATCAAAAATATATAGCTGATAAATATGCCCGTGTTTTTTACGTATAATGTTTTTTATTAATACATTAAAAAAATATTTTTGAAATTAGAAGGGTGTTCTCCTTTGAATCTTATCTCAATAGAGCTCATTTTGTATTTATTTTCATAATCTAGAAAAATTAATCAGGTATGAGTTTTGGATCACTTCTTGATGGAATAGGAACCGTGGTGGCAAGGTTTCGTCATCAGTTCTCATAGGTTCCAGGTTCAAAACGTGATTCACTCAAAGAATCGTCGTGTAAATGGGTCTGGTGCTCGTTATAACATTCAGGTCCAAATGTCCTCCTACTGGTATGGAGTTGGAGAAGGGAGTGCAAGCTCAGGGGTCGTCATCGCCATTTGACCGCTGTTAGGAATTACGAGGCCTGTTCCATAATAGCCCTAGCGTTGTTTCGAAACGGGACGTTAATAAAACTAAAACTAAACCAATTTAAACTTGATCGAAAAGCTCCAAAAGTTAAAGCCTATATGCAATTTTTGTCTAAAGACCATAAGTCCAATTTAAATAAGTTGGCTTGTTATGTTTTTGAATCATTGTCTGTAGCTTACATGGATAGACAAATTCAGAAAGCATCGTTCAGAACTTTTCTCATTTATATTTCGTTTAACACCTACACATTGTTGCACCTCTATTCGTAACCATTGTAATGATAGAGCACTTACACGATTCAAAGTTTCCGTTATGCGATGTTATTGAAGAAGAATGGCACCCTCTAGGAGAAGGAATCACTTTTGAGAAGTACGTGAATTATGATAACCATAGCAGGATTTTCGTTTTATTAATAAATGATAAATTAATAAAAGGGGAAATCATTTATTACTAGTTTAAAAGACAATGAAAAAAAAGCTATTTATTCTTTCTTTAACGGAACAATAGGTAACAAAGGAATTATATTTGTTTATCAAAACTATCGTAGAAACGATTAAATAAAAATCCGATTTATATTCTTTGTATTTAATATTCACAACATGATTAAAGCTTTGTCCTAAGTAAGCCAATGTGCATGCGAATTACTCATATAAAATAAGAAATGAGTTCTCAAAATAATGTAATGATTTTTCTCACTTTTATGGTAAAGGTCTAATTTTAAAATTTACTTGTTATTTTCAATACTATCTAATAAATAAAATTAAATTTGCATTAGCAGTATTACATTTTAAATAATTATAGATGTTGATTAAAAGTTTAATTTTCCGTCTTTTCGTCTCTATGTTATTTTGTATTCAAGGCATATTGTTTATATGCTTTGAAAGACGTATAAAACATGCCTCACGTATACAGAGAATTCATCTGTAGATGAATGTGATTCAAATACAAACACATACAAGGAATTTCGATATAAATATTATATATTAAAATTCATTGGTCTAATTTGTTATGTTTTTGTATTGTTGTATTCAAATTCAAAAGGGTGGTAGGTCCTCGTAAACGATTTAGTCCTACATTATTACCACAATTTTTTTGTAAAGCCTAATGGCTTATTCCTTTTTGAGTTATGTATTTACACATTGGCAGACAGAAAAATCATAATTCAAAACATTTTCCTCCCTTGGGAAGGCGTAAAACGTTGAGACACATCAGAATTTCGAGATCGAATCTTTTGAAGATTGCAACATCTTTTCTTTGTATTATATTTCAAGTAACAGAAAATATTTCTTATTTCGCCCAGGCATTCCAAGATATATCTTAACTTCTGCCTTTGTAATAGTATGATGTAGATATAAATTTAATCAAAGATGAAGAAAAAATTATTTCTATACTAAAAAGGCCACTGCTGGTTAAAAATAAGTTAGAAGGGAAGTAAAGTTCAAGGAATTGTACTTTGAATGTTGAAAGAATAATTGAATAATTGATTCTATGCCACGGATATTGTAAGATTGATCTTACAATTTAAACCATGGGAAAATGACAAAGATAACTTCTGGAATGGAGAATCTTTTTCAAATTTTCATAGAACATCAACATATAGTCGAAATATTAAAGAGACTTCGCAAGATGCAGTTACCTAAGGACTCCGCAATTTTGGGAGTCCAGAATCCTCGAGATTTTTTTTTTTATTTTTTTTTTTTCAGAATTATGTAATTTTGTACTTTTATTTAATCATAAAAAACCGTGCAAATCAACTTATTCAAATTAAAAGCAAGTATTTTTTAAAGTTTTAAACATTATACTAATAATATAGCTTTATATGCATTAATAATATTTTAACAAACTTGATTTTAAACAAAAAGGAAATATATGTAAGCACATCTATTTTAATTTTAGTATTTTCTTTTGAATTGCACTCTATCATTACAACGATAATTACCACGGCAATTTTGAATTTTCATCAAAGCGAGCACTTAATGCACTGTAAAATTTGTCCATAAACAGCAACAAAAAATATTAACATTGCATGAAGGAAAATCTATTCACAAACATTAAAAAAATTAAATAAAAATAAAAACTTTGGCTTTATTTTGTTTTCAAGAATTTTCTTTTTCTTTATTTTCTTCTGAGGGCGTTCACTGCGTTATTCTGTGAAAGACGGATTATTCTTACTTTTACCTTGAACCTGAAAGAAAGGGCGTGTCTCGAGCATATTTTTAGATACTAATGATTCTTAAGTTTTAACCACCCTCGCCATAACGAGGCAAAGTGTATTTAACCTTGCATTTATGTAAAAACTAATGATTATCTGATTTTTTTCGAATTTCTTTGCCAAAAAGTATAGACCAGTTAAAAAAAAAAACTTTTCTGACATTATGGTAAAAATAATTATAAAGTGTAATGATCTAAATGTTCTATTTAACTATAGCGTACTATGAAAATTGAAGTAAAAACCATTTTCAAGCTTTTAAAAAAATAGAGATCTTAAATGCCTTGATAACGCTTATAATTCTTAAAATAATGAAATAAGGCAATATTTTCTACTTGTAAAGCGTGGTAAATTTAAGAATGTAATTGCATTAAACTATGAGTGTAAAATAAAATATAAGTACATATAAAAAATAAAGCGTACTATCAAATATTTTGTGTATTAAGATAAATATGAAGTAACCAACACCCCCCATCCAAAATATCAACAGTTAAAAAAAATCGCAAAAAAAAAGAGAGTTTTGATAATTATTTAAAAGTTTCATATTCATTGGAAAGACTGATTAAAATTGATATGTGTGATTGGGTTCCAAGTATTTAGAAATTGTGATAAATTTGATCTAAAAAGGGAGAAATAAAAAAAAGCTGGACAAGGAGATTTTAAAAATCGAGGCAAAAGTTTTGAATAATTAAAATAGTTTTAACATATATTTTTTTTATATTCACTCTTCAGTGTTTGGTATTTAAGATATTTTTTTTTCAAAATTTTCCAAATAACTAGTCTGAATAATAATAACATTGCTTTTTAATAAACTTCTAAATTTATTAGATTATATGTAACATTTCTCTGTTGAAGAAGAATGCACTTTGATATCATTAAAGCCATTGGCTTTCTGAACGGTGAATATAGTTTATAGATGAGATTTCTTGCAGATGTTATATTTTATACCTATGGTATCGAAAAACAGACAATTGGAATTAAATCTCATTATCTGTTTTACTTTAAAGGGCATTCCGTGTATATAAGCCCTATGCAAGTTAAGTCATCTGTAAAGTTCTATTCAATTATATAAACGCTATGTTTTAAAATAACACAAGATCTATTTTGGTACGGACCTTTTAATTTTAGACCGCGTTCAGATGACACCCACCTCTCTAAACTTCCACACCACACCTACTGATAACATTTTGTCCGCCGGATCCGCTCACACGACAATTCTTCAGTGGCATAGAATCTCGAGCCTGAAATCCTATAGTTCCGTAGCCGAAACCTTCCCGCCAGGCCATCGAGGCCTAACTCGTCTGTCAAATTACGGAGAGAAGCTTACCGTTCAGGTGTCGTTTCCATCATCTTACCGCGTGTTAAACTTATGGGCCCCCACTTCAATATTAAACGTGTTACTTTAAAAAGCGATGTTATCTTATCTAAACTAAATTTATTTATTTTTTCTATTTGTTATTTATTTATTTTGGTTTTTGTGTAGGGGTTCTATAACTGTACTATCTTCTTTTTTGATAAAACAGATGGCGTTACCTTACCATCATCAAGGTATGACCCTTCTAGGGAAATCGTTAGTAGATTGTATTCTAGTAAATGTTGTGTACCTTTGTGTTCATATTTGTTTTGTTCTGTGAAATGTGGGACTTAGAAACTAATTAAAAAACTGTTCCTGAAATTCGTCTACTATTTTCATCTACCCCATAATGAAATAAGAACTCGCCCTCCTTTAGTAGTAGGTTATAGCATTTTAACCTACCTAAATTTGTTAAAGATTTTGAGCTATGGCAAACATTGCCACAAAATCTATTTAACATTCAAGGAATAAACAAAGAAAGGGTGAAAACAGAGAGTGTGTATACTAATTTGACAATATGGATATGTTTTCATTCGCTAGCTAAAATCAAAATTTCTTTCTTTTCAGTTGCAGGATTCCCACGAAACAGAGGTGATATCGAAGAATACAGAAGCAGAAGAGTTCGAATGGACGGAGTCGTTTTGGTGGACTTTGAAGAAGAGGCTCTCCGGCGGTTTCTGAACAATGAAGTGTCGAATGGAGCCATCCGCGTCACTGACGTCGAAACAGAGCTTGAAAGGTACAAGCAGGACATTATTTCAGTCGCTGAATACTACGATGAAAAAGAGCTTCTGACAGTCGTCATGGGGGATCAGGACACTGAAGAAATGATTGAAGATATGGTAATCGCCATTGACAAGATCATTGAAACGAGGAAGGATGTCACCGAAGATGATTCTGTAATAGATTCAAAAGATCATAACTGTGGCAAAGAGAGTCCTTGTAAGGCTTTAGTTTCAGCTCCCAACAGCGCAGACAGGCCTTCAACAGTAGAAATCAGAGATGCAACCGAAGAAGACATCAAATCCATTGAAGCCGAATCTAGAAATTCCAAAAGGATTGACGATGAGCCCGATGAGATTGATTCTGTGAATGGGACAAAAGAAGAAGAGGTTCAAGACCCAACCAAAATCCCTGAAATTGAATCCAAAAATGATGAGAATGAGAAGCCTGTGTCTGAAAATAGCCAAAAGAATAACGACGAAGATGATAAAGCTTCACAAAATGGCGATGCAAGCCAAAGTCTAAAATCTGAAGTAGAATCTGAGACAGAGGTTATAGCTGTAGAAGAAACATCAGTTCACGAATCATCAAAAGCAAATGAGAACTCTGCAAAAACTGAAATTATGTCCCAACAATCAAGCGAAATAAAATCTTTGAAAATACCCATAGTATTCGCTTTCGAAAATATCAAAACAGATTATGAGGCTCTCAAAGATTTAATCGTAGAAGAAATGGGAATGTGTTACATTAATTTCCATGAGCTAGTTAGAAATGATGGTGAAGAAAATGACCGTTTGGACGCCAAAGAATCAATAAATTTATTACAAAGTGTTCTTAAACAGGATTCTGTGTCATACTCTAGTGGATTTTTCATCTCTGATTTTCCATTTGATCTCTTGAAAGAAAACAAGTTTGATAATATTCTCAAGTTAGGAGAAGTAAGTTTCGTATGTAAGGTAAAAGAAAAATCGTTCAAAGCAGAAGCAGATGAAAAAAAACAGCCTGAGGAGGTTTTATTCGAATCGCCAATGAGTGAGCGAGTGAGAATAATTTTCGTGACCGAATCCAATGTCATGAATGAATTAAAATCTACTTTACAAGAAGTGGTGGGTAATAGGGAGCCTCGCGCAGAAAATTCGATTGAAAAACAGAGCGAAGTAGAAAATAACACTAAGAACGGCGAGGCAGGTCATGAAAGTGACCTTGAAAACACGAGTGCCTTGATCGATAAAGAAGAAAAGGTAGAAACAGAAAACAATGGCGAAGGCGATTCTTCTAAGAAGTTAGAAGCTCCACTGACTGTTGATAAAGTGGCGAGTGGGGCTCATGATAATATTGAAGTCTCACAGAAGAGCGAAGATAAAATTTTGGAAAATGATGATATTCCTGCATCTAATATTGAAATGGAAGTGATAAATCAAGATTCTATTTCAGAAGACAAAACAAGTACCGCTGATAATGAGGACAGTACTTGTCGAGATGTAGATGATTTGATAACAGATGATACACTGAATGAAAGAACAAAACCAGATGAATCTCTAAAAACTGAAGAGAGCAAAGACGCTAGTCTTAAAGAAGGAGTAGTAGAAGATTTATCATCTCAAATAAATGAAGAAGGAGAAGCACCAGTTGAAATACAGAAAGAGAAAGGAGTTCTTTCTAGGCAGCCAAATCTTGATATTGAGACACCCAGTATTTCTGACAATTCAATTCATTTAATCAAAAATCAAAATAATGAAAGTGAAAATGAGGTAAAAAGTGGTGCTGACGAAATCTCAGAAAAAAAATCGTCTCTTCAAAGACAAGGAACGTACTCATCGATACCCGAAAGATCTCAAGTAGGAGGAGAAGTGAACGCAGAAGAACTCAAAGTCGAAGTTTCTACAACTGTTCAAGAAAATGGTGGAACTGAAAATGAGCTCGAGGCAGCTGATGTGGAAGAATCAAGCATAAAAGACAGCACATCAGAAAATGAACATAAAGCAACAGATACAAAAGAAGAAAATGACGAGGCTAATGACACTACTGGTAAAAACAATGAATCCAGCGAAAATTCAGAAAAAACAAATAAAAGTGAACAGAATGAAGTAGTTGAAGATCAAGCAGACATAAATAATACCACTGAAAACGAAAAGGATTTTAATTCCGAAACAGAGCAAGATGCTAATACATCCAGTGATTCTACTAGTGAGAATAAGGAAGGAGAGGGAAATGATAATTCATTAAAGGAGGTTAATAAAAATGGCGAAGAAGAAAAGAAGACTGATGGTGCAGATAATGGAGATGATCAGGAAGCAGACAAAGGAGATGGAGAAGAAGAAAAGAAGACCGATGGAACAGATAGTGGAGATGAAAAGGAAACGGATAAAGACGGTGATGAAGAAGAAAAGACAGCTGAAACAAATGATGAAGGTGAAGAGGAAACGGATAAAGAAGATGATGAAGAAGAAAAGACAGCTGAAACTAATGATGGAGGTGAAAAGGAAACAGACCAGACTGATGAAGATGAAAAGAAAGCAGTTCAAGCAGATGACGAAGAAAACAAATCCAGCCAAGCAGATGACGAAGAAAACAAATCCAGTCAAGCAGATGACGAAGAAAACAAATCCAGCCTAGCAGATAACGAAGAAAACAAATCTAGCCAAGCAGATGATGTAGATAAAAAATTGATCCATACAAATAGTGCAGAAGGAGATAATCCAGACCAAACAGATAATGAAGAAAAGGAAACAAATCAAATAGTTGGTGAAGAAGAAAGAAAGACAGATCAATCAGATACTCAAAAGGAAGTAGAATCTAAAAGCAAAGATAATTCTCAAGACAATGCTGAAAACTTAGAGCTTAAAGAAAAAGCATCCGATAGTAAAAGCAATGATGATCATGCTGATTATGAAGCTTCTGAAACAAAAGATGAAAGAGTAGATGATGATACAACTGAAAAAGCCTCAGATGTAAAACAGGAGGAAAATCCAGCTGAATGTGAAGCAGTCGGCAGTTCTTCAGAAACTAAAGACAATGAAAACTCAGCTGATTCAAAAGACGGAAAAAGTGATGCAGATGGTGAAGACAGTTTAGAAGAAAAATTGGATGAAAATACTGTAAGCAGTGAAGTAGATGTCACAGAAATCACAAATGACGAAGGCGAAGAAAATGCTACTGGAAATGAAAGGACTGCTACAACTGAGCAAGAAATTTCCGCTGGTGACAATGGAGAGAACCAGCAAGCATCAGAGATCAGCGGTGAAAATAAACAAACTTCAGAAAATGATAAACCAGAAATGCCTGCTGAAGCTAAAGAAAATGCCCAAGAAGACAATGACACAAAAGATGAAACTGAGAATAAAGAAGAAAATTCTTCTTCAGAAACTACTGTAATTAGTGCTGATGAAGCAAATGCTGAAACTAAGAGCACTGCAGAGAATGAATCAGCTGACAAAACAGACACCCAAGAGCTTGTCGATACTTCTCATCAAGAATCAACAGAGAATACCGAAGAAAATGGATCAGTAATCCTTAAATCTATGGATAACGACTCGGATTCTAATGATGAAAAATCGGTAACCATTGAGACACAAGCGGAAGTACATGCTCCAGACAGTTTGTCTCCTCTATTAGTCCAGTCTACAGACGATGCAAAGATCGAAAAAGATAATGTTGATGAAGAAGAGAGGTCTCATAAAGATAAAGAAGAAAAAAACAACGAAGAAAACAGTGAAAATGAATTAGCTTTAGAAAATACAGACGAGTCACAGACAACCACTGAGAATGAAATGGTCATTACTCAAAACGAGAGATTCAGCGGCAAAATTCAAGAGCGTAATGGTAGTGGAATTTTAGGAGAAAGTAGAGATGACGACCATCCAGAAGCTGAACAACAAGAAAGGAGCTCCAGCAGCTCTAGAGGGGAACTCTAGAAGTTAAATCAATGAATTAAATGAACATTTAAAAAATTGACCGTAGGGACAAAGATAATTGGAGCTCAGCACCAAAAATAAAAAAGTGATGAGGAAATCTGAAATTTGTATAAGATGTGCCAAATTCAGTAATCAAACATAAAACACAAATTTTCTAGTTTTCTTATTACAAATTGTATTATTGGAGCTCGGAATCGAAAATTGACAACAATAATTGTATAATTCGTTAATCAAAGTTAATTCGATAAAGCTATATTCTTTGGTTAGTAAAACAATAATTCTACAAAAAAATTTCGAAATCGTGAAGGAATTATAATTTTTCATTTTTTCAAAGAAATAGTTAAGTTGAAAGCAAAAGAAAAAAAATTCAAGATATTTATATCGTTTTTAAAATCAAATAGTTGAATTATTACCAGAAAACTAATAAAAACCCTACAATCCGTCAAATAATTTTTGAAATTCACTTTTTTGAAGCCATCCGTCCAGTTTCAAGTCAACCATTTTGTGAAACTATACAGTTTTCACTGTAAAAAAATGAGAGAAAAACTTTGTATTAACACTTTGATTATGCTTATAATAAGATATTTCTGTCAAACTTATATTTAAAAGCGAAGAAAAATTATCTGCTTCTACTTATAACTTGATATTCAAGTGAATTTACATTGACACTAACAGTTCGCAGAATCAAAAAGAACTCGAAACATGTAAAAATAAAATTAAAACAGCAGATATTTGTTATCATGGAAAAATAACATCTTAAGATGAAGTTCGGGAATTGTTGCTTTAGCTTACAATTGCTTGAAGAACAGCTACATCAACTTCAATTCCTCTGCTATGAACATCTGTTTCTTTTGCGTCTGGCAAGCAAATCTACTAGATTGATAACAATGTATACATAAAGCATGGAAAATGATGAACAGATTGCGCAGAAACCGGTAGAGTTTAAAAAGTTTTGTGTAAATACTCATGGACAAAAATCCAAAACTGTTTGCAAAGTGTATTAGAATTTAGTTCTTTGTATTGTCTTTGTAAACAAGGAATGGAATTCAGTGTTCATGTACCCTCTTTTTAAGCTGAAAAGGGGAAGGCTTCCCAAAGAAAAGAAAACCTGTAATAAATTTAATACTTCAAATATCTGTCTGCGGTCAATTATTTCAAGCCTCTCAAAATTATTTTTTTATAATCAATATAAATAAAGTTCAAAGTGACTAAATGTATCTACGGTCCACATATCTCCTAAAACCCTGTTCCAACAACCCGTGAATCTTCAGATAGAGCACACTGTCCTTTCTTGCTGTTTTCTGGGGGGCTTTGATTCTTGTCGAGTTTATTGGCAATTGGAGGTAAACCAGATAGGCAAGAGGAGGGAAAGTGAGCCCGTCTGCAGGTGGACAGGTCGTAGGAATACCTCTTAAACGACAAAGTCAGTTTTAATAAAAGTTTACACTCTTATTCGTTAAAATGGGAGGAAGAATACTATTAACTTTTTAAGCAACAAAAGTTTAATTAATTTAGAATTGAATAGAATTAAAAAAAAATGTTTTCTGTAATAATATCGGAATAAATAATCCTATCAGAAATATTTTAATATCATCTTAAAAATCAAAATTTTACCTCTTCAGCGATATCAATTTAATTTTGGAATGATATTCACTATAAATTTTATTAATTAAAAAAAACTAAAATTAATGTCAATCTTGAATTACTCTACAACTATTTTTTTAAATTCCTTTTTTATTTCAATATATATCTTCCTCCAAATTTTCATTTTTATCATTATACTGGCTTAACAATAATAGTAAACATGTTCCATTCAATAATATTAGTCAGTCATTGAAATGGAGGCAAAAAATGTAAAGTATTTCCTAGAAAATGAAACAGATGCATTTCTATATTAGCTATTTCATTCTGTAAAAAAATTAACCAATATTTTGCATTTCTTTCACAAAAACTTCCGAGGAAATTAATATGGAAAAAAAATCACACTGTCTTAAAAATTAAAAAAAAAACCAACTATTTAGTTTAATTTTTATGTATTTTTTCATATATTAATAATTCTTTAAAAAATTTAATGCAGTTGATTTTGAAATAAGAAAATTTGTGAAAAAATACTCCTTTGCTGGCAACGTAAGATTTTAAATTATTCTACTAACATTTTTTTCCCTTTTTTCCGCCTTTACAAAGTTTTAAAATAGAATGTATTTTATAATATTTTAACCAAAATGAGTTTCTCTAATGAAAATATGTACATGTAAGAATTTTAATTCCTAGCAACCCGACTACATCAGCTGGTTCTTTAATAAATTGTACATATCTAGACAAAAAAAAAAATCTTTAAACTTCAGAATTACTCGATTACACACACACACACACACACATACATACATACATACATACATATATATATATATATATATATATATAATTTTAAAATTTTATTTCAGATTTAAACAAATAATGCATTATCAGCACTAATAATTAAATGGCATTTTTTTTTAAATGATAATATTGTTCATATGCTTATAAGACAAAATATTAGATGCCCAGACTCCAAAACAAACAATAAATTATAATGTTCTGTCGTCCTTAAAGAGATTGAATTGAGTAAAAGTCAAATTTTATATTAAAATTATCTTACCTAAATATAATACAGCTGGCATATTTTCAGAGAAAGAATTTCTAATTTTTCTAAAAAAAGAAATTACTTATAATTTCTTTTTGAAAAAATGGTACAATGATCAATTAGTCTTAATAAATCAGTCAGATATTTTTAACCTGTTAATTAGACATTTAACTTATATTCATGCATTTCGAATTGAAATATTTCGCCATATCTGGTTAACGGGTTAAAGGCTATCGCAGTCAATTGGATATAATTGACTAATCATGTGTCAAAATGGCCTATTGTCGATGTAAACATATATTCCGAGAGAAATTATCAAACCATGCGGTCGGAAATGGTAAATACATCAGGGACTGCAACAATGTACTGAGAATCTAACCACTATAACAGAGTAATTGTTCTGAGAAAAAAAATAGGCGTGGCTTTATTACCAGCGAAAAACAATCATAATTTCCAGAATCCCAGCCAAGGAAATAGTGTTCCAGTAACTCCATGTCTCTGGAAAGAAAGCATAATTCTGTAGAGATCAGTGAGAATTATTTGGAAATCTAAAGGGGAAAAGAGAAATGACGAGTTAAAGCGATAACTTTCAACGAACGATTTTTTCTCTCTTAGCTGCTCTGTTCAACCATCATTAGATGAAAAGCAGCCAGTGAGAAAATTGATTTATAGCTGCTATTGGCCATTGATCATAAAAAGTTGAATATAATTCTAATGGCAATGATTTTCTTTTGTCCTTCAGTACACAGCGCTCTTATTTTTAAATGATAAAAACACGATATATATATTTTTTAACTTTAAAATAAATGATAAAAAAATTTTACTTTCTCGTATACGTAGTATAGAGAATGTATAGTCATTATTTAAAAATTCGAAATCGAGATTTTGACGATCTCCAAGTTTCGAGTCTCCCTAAATTCTATGAAACAAACACCTTTTTTGAAAATGTCTGCCCGTCTGCGACTAAGGACTCAAAAATACTTTGGGCTACTGGGATGAAACTTGATATACAGTCTTCAAGCAAATGTGCAAATTTCTATCAAATGTTGAGTAACATCTGCTCAGAGGAAGTATATTTGTTCGAATACAAATTAACGCTATAATTACAAAATAAGAGCTGTGATAGATAAAATTCGGCACATATATTTAACAACTACATTGCAGACACCTGCCAAATTTTAAGAAAAATCCAACAAGGGATTGGCCATCTATCTGCATTTAAAAAAAAACAAAAAATATGCTAACACGATCATTCAAAAACGCAGTGATTTAAATATATCAAATCTGCAATGCAATTTTGTGATCACAACTGCAATTTTGTATCAAATTTTTGTTTCAATCGGTTGAGAAAAACATAGCTAAAACATGAATTCCGTTTTCGGATCTATCAACGCATGCCAAGCATTAATTGCCAAATAACATACCATGGGAGGTATAAAGGGTTTAATGGCACAAGAGCCATTTGTGGTCATACTGCGCCAGTCATATTGTTTAAATTAAGACCCCATTAAGTTATATGACTACGTTCGAAGAAAAAGATTTAAAAAATTGGGTTTCTTAAAAACTATTTAAGACAAACGTTTTTAGTATACTATACATATAGAAAAAATATTTGAAAATATAATATATCGTGAGAAATAGGAAAATTTGTAGCAAATTTCAATGAAATTTAACCAAAACGGTTAACATTCTACACAAAACTTTAATGTAGCAATCCTATTTTTCTTTGCATACAAGTTATAGAATATGATGATGAATGAAATGAACCCAAATATAAGAAAAATATTGAGATGCAAAGTAGTTATGGGCAAAAAAATGCGCATATATGCCTTTTTTCCCTAGATCCACAACTTAATTTTTTTTAAAACACCTATAAATGTAAAAATTATTTCACCAATAATAAAACTTTTGGTTTATATCATTGCCCATATTATTTAAAACACTCATTGAAATTTTTATATAAATTCATCTATTAGTTTTTGGGATATCATGTTAACGGTGGAGAATTTTTATGAAAATTGAAATTGAAGACAAATGTTAGCTGAAAAATATATTTTGCTTAAAACTCACCAGGATGATAAATCAGGCCTTTGTTTTCTTAGAAAAGATAAACTATTTTCGGAAGAGGAAAGTCTGAATTACAAGAAATAACAATTTAAAAAAATTCGTCAATGTGGTCGAAAACCAGTGTTTTTAACGTAGTCGTATACCTTAATATGAACCCAACCAATGAATTATAAATTAATACCAATTGAGAAAATTGCAACAAATGTAGGCGGAGTAGAAATCAGCTAATAAAATTTTAAAATTTCTGAATCGCAGAAAAAAATAATTTTGAAACAAATTAAATTTGCGAGTTAATGATGTAACTCCATAATGAAGCGCTAAAAGACATTAAAAGTTTGAAAAGCAGCTAGATGCAAGTAAAAAGTTATATCGCTTTTAAAAATGTAAAAGTATTTGGGTGGTAATTCTTATCCACTAAACCAGAGTTACGGATGATTTATAGAAAAATGCTGACTTGATGGAAATGGTACGTAGAGAATTCAATTAAAATATGCTTCATTTTAGATCAACGTGGCACATAGGCGCCCTTTCGCCAAAGATCAAATGTTTGTCAGTATAGCGAGTATGTCCAACGCGGAGTCGTGTTAGATTGACGTCTAACGTATAAGATGTAGCCGCATTCACCGCATGACAGAGTGCAATTTATTGAGGGTTAATAGATCCCAAGTTTCTTGCCAAGTAAACAAAAGATGACACGCCAATGATACTCTTGACATCACAGTATGGGAATTCTTGATCTAGAAAAGAGGATTCAGATTGAGTTAAAGAATCTGCCATCTCATTTCTAGAGATACCAACATGACTTAGAACCCAGCAAAAAATGACATAAAAACCGTAGATTCTCAGAAGACTCAAAGTCCACAAAATTCTATTAGTAATTGGATGCATCCTATTGTAGTAGATAGAAAGTGCTTTTAATGCACTCATGCTATCTGTATAATAATAAAATTTTGGTGTGCCAAGGAGGATATTTCCTGGAGAACATAAAAAATAGCCACTAGCTCGGCAATAAATATAGAACAGTAGTTATGTATACAATAGCTCAGAACACCAAATGAGAGATCAATGCCACAACCAACACGATCAATTGATTTGGAACTGTCAGTGAATATTGGTGTAAATGAAGGATGTGACAGCGATGATAGTTACATAGCTGTTGGAACACCACTAGAGCAATTAAATTTTTGTCGAAGGGGTTCATAAAGGAAAATTTTGGGATATTCCAGGGTGGAAAGGAAAAGAAATCATGCAATTTTATGGAATTTGTTCGAAAATGATAAAGGGTAGATAACTTCTTTCATCTTAGATAAAGAGGTAGATGGTAACAAATAGCATACAGGCTCTCTACCAGTAACGTTCGAAATGACTCTGAGCAGATCCTAAACGCAGAATGGTGAATGGTATCCAAAGGCCGTAAAACAGACGCATAGGCTGAACCGTATACCATACAACCATAATCTAATCGGGAGAGAATTACTGCTTGGTAAATACGGAGAAGGGAGGCTCGATCAGCTTCCCAAGATGTTCTGGACAGTACCTTCAAAATATTCAAGGACTTCTCAGATTTTTTCCTCAGGCATAAGATATGTGGAAGGAATGTCAGTTTATGATCGAAAATCACCCTCAAAAACCCCATTTCGTTGACAACAGAAATAGAAAAATTCTCTATGTGGATATTTGGATTTGGATGAATCTCTTTCTTCCTGCAAAAATGTATATAACAACTCTTCCTAGGAGAGATAGCATATCTATTTCCATTTCACCATGCCACTACTTTATTCACGGCGTTTTGTAATTGCCTCTCAATTAGGCTCATGTTACTACCTTCATAAGAAATCTGCAGATCATCCATGTGCAAATTACAAGATTCCGAGGAGGGAAAATGATTAAGGATTTGGCTGAGATGGATAAAAAGCGTGACACTGAGAACACTTTCCTGTAGAACTTCCTCAGTTTGAATAAAATGAGGAGAATAAACGTTTCCTAAATGAACTCTAAAAGCCCGGAGAGATAAAAAGTTCCATAAAAATATTGGTAGATTTCCCCTAAGACCAAAATTAAAAAGTGGTGAAAATACATCAAAGCACCAAGATGGTCATATGCCTTCTCAATATCAAAGAATATGGAAACAAGCTGATTCCTTCTGACAGATGCATCGCGTATCTGGGTTTCCAAGGTTACAAGGTTACCCAATACAAGGTTATCGAAAGTAGATCTACCTCTACGGAAACCATTTGCAACCGAGAGGTGCATCGTTGTTTTTCCAATTCGTATTCGAGTCGAGCATTGACCATGCGTTCAAAAGTCATGCAAAAGCAGCTCGTCAAAACTATTGGCCTGTAATGCAGAGGGTTAGAGGACTCTTTACCCCAGTTTTAGTGTTGGAATCACAATAGCTTCCCTCCATTGTGAAGGAAACTTCTGCTCAATCTAAATTCTGATGAATAACTCTAACAGACTAGAAAGAGAAGTGGTATTCAAATGGTGAAGCATGTTATAGGCGATTCCATCTGGCCCTGGGCTAGTATCATTGGCTTGACACAAAGCCATTTCCAATTCCGACAGCTTAAATTCACAATTGTATTTGAGGTTTTTTCTAGCATTAAAACGCAAAGATAACCATTCCGCGCGATTCTTAGTTACCAGGAAATCAGAGCTATAAGAATCTGGTGCAGATACTTGTGCAAATGCTTTGCCGAGAGTAATAGCAACCTCTAACGGGGCAGAATACATCACATTTCCAGTTTTTAAAACAGGAATCGAGGATTCACTATAAAGCCCATTAGCAGCCTTTACCTTCTTCCGCAAAATTTTACTAAGAGTATAATAGTTTAGAGAAGAAACAAAAGATATCCATGATTCCCCCTGACTTTGACGGCGAATGCGTCGAGCAAGAACTTTGGCACGTTTAAAAGCATCGAGATTTTTCGTAGTCGGATACTTTCTAAATATGTTCCAAAGATTTTAAAAATATTTTATAACTGTCGCGGCAAGCTTCATTCCACCACGGTCTATTGAATTTCCTTAGACGTGCAGAGCTCTTTCGTATAATTATACTTGCGGTGTTTATTATAATGTCAAGACATATTGCATTGCTTTCAAAATGTCTAGAGTTTTGATCATAGTTTCTGTGATATCTACCCGTTGTGTGAAAGCAGAACAGTCTGCCCGCTGGAATAGGAAACGTGTAAAATTTAAATTCGCACCACCGCTATCAGCTTGGGAAACTATTATCGGATAGTGATCACTATTATATAGGTCATTCCCGACTGTAATATTTAAGAATGAGAGATCAGGAGAACAAATATCCAAATCCAGACTGTGAAAAGTGCGTGCGGGTTTATGGAAGTATGTTTTCTCGTCATTATTGAGTAGACAGAGACAGTTATTAGAAATGAATTGCTCAATCTGTCTCCCACGAGAATTCGTACTATCCGAACCCTACAAAGTACTATGCCCATTGAAATTACATAGTATAATGAATGACTTAGGAAGTGGTCTACTAAGTTGTTAAGATCGTGTTGGCTTATGATATCATGAGATGGTAAATATATAATTCAGACTGTGACCAGTGTTCGAGTGTGAACTTGCACAGCTACAGCCTGTAATGAAGTATGCAAAGTTAGCGGTGTACTTGAATATAAATTCGAAGTAAAGATATAGACACCCCTCAAACTGTGATGTCCTGTGTCTGCATCTTTTCGAACGCAGTGAAAAAAAAATCACAATTTAATGGGAAAGTTAGGTGTCAGATTGGATGAAGCAGATTGGATGGATTTAGTTAAAAATAAACTTGGTATCATAAAGTTTGGACCTTATGCCAATATAGCCATTAAGAATTTTTTAAAATTTTTGATAAAATAGGGTCAGAGGTCTGAGTAGGAGAGACTTCGCAATTCATTGCAAAGTCATCCTCCTCCTCATCAGATGGATGTAGAGTGATGTGATCAGGACTTTGGGGCAAGTTCAACACCGGAAATGGTCATAAAGTTAAAAGATGCAATTAACAGCCACACAAATCTGCAAAATGTATGCAAGGCTACTACTCCACAGATTAGAATGCCTCAAATAATTATATATGATGTGGAAAAGAGTGAGAAGCCCAGCGAAGAGGAGGAATTGGACTTTCTCAATCAAATCAAGCGAAGAATGGTATAATAGAAAATATGCGAGTTCTATATCAGAAAAAAGGTAGATGCAGCTTGACTCACTGGATCATAAGTTTGGATCCAAAAGCATTCCGTATAATTAAAGATAAAGGAAGAATACAGTGTAGTTTCGGGTCGTATAGATTTAGAGAGTTTGTGAAACCCATTAGATGTTTCAAATGTCTCAAATTTGGGCATGTTCGATCTAAATGTATGCAAAAAGAAGCTGCTCCAAGTACTTGGAATTGCATAATTATAAAAATTGTACAAACAAAAATTCAGAATGCAGAAATTGCAAAGAGTATCTCAAAAGAACAAAAATTATGATTCGAACGGATCGTATTGCAACATCGGAACATTGCCCTATATTTATCAGGGACAGAGATCAGTTGATTAAACAGACGAACTATGGATAATAAACTTCTCAATGTCTTTTGGTGGGTTATTAAATATAATATTGGTAGGGGTAAATATGCTACAGAGGAATTCCCAAATTTGTTTCATAAAACAACATTCCAGATGTTTACTTGTTACAGGAGCCATTTACAATGAAAGAGAAAATAGGACTTCCCTAAGATAATAGGACTTCCCCTAAGATGGTAAATAATTTCTCACCCTTACGGGAAGGCGATAATAGAAGTAAGAAACCAAGATATTTCTGTATTAACAAGATTTACTAGCGAAAACGTAGTAGCAGCCAACTTGTCAGTAGGAATAGCGAAATTACTTCGGTATCGGCATACTTCCCACTGACTCACAATAAGGGAGAAATCTGCAGATAACTATAGAATCTGTTCGAATAGTCGGCCACATCATCCATACTTTTAGGAGGAGATTTAAATATCCACAGTCCTCTATGGGGAAATGAAATTCCCTATCATATACCACAAGATGAAGCCGGCTCGTTCATAGAATTCATTTTTTTTTAAAAACCTTGTTATTTGGAATGAGCCAAACTCATTGCCAACATTTCAATGTGAGCGTGGAAGAAGCTGGGTTGATGTCACTTTATCAACTAAAGACCTGCATGACCGAGCAATGGGATGGAAGGTAGTCCAAAGTACTCTGAGTGACCATAGTTTTTGGATTTTCAAATTAATATGAGTGAGAAAGTTTTTTCAGCAGAAATATTTAAATTAAGCAAGAGGAAAAATCAGAAAATCAGTTCTCAAGTGGCTGAAAAATATACTAATATAATGGAAACAATGCAAAGGATAACATTTAAAAATGATTTAGAGCTATGGGTTAAAGAATTCACAGAATTCATCCAAGGAATTAGCCAAAGATCAAACAGTAAAGGGACAAATCATCTCAGGGTCCCCTGGTGGGACTCAGAATAGGAGAAATAAAAAAAATTGACAAGAGCCTTGAGGCATAAATACCAAAGATGTAAGCCCACTGAAGAGAGAATGAAGAGAAGGCAAATTCATAAAAAAATGAATTAATATACAAAAAAATGTTAAGAAAGAAAAGGAGTGAATGCTTTAAAAAGTTATGTAGCGAAATAATGAGAATGAGCCGTTCTGAGCTGCCTTATAAATTAGCGGCAGATAAAATGAAAAGGAAAGCCATATTGAATTGTATCAAAAAACAGGATGGAAAAATACAAAAGAAACTATTGAAACTATTGCGAGATGCCTTTTCAAAGAGAGATAGTCCTAAAAAGAAAGTAAAAAACAGAAAAAACCAGAAAAAATATTGAGGAATATAAAACAACCGAAAAAGATAAAATATTCACAATAAATGAAATAAAAACGACGATTAATAAAATGTTTAAAAAAGAAAATACCTGGATTAGACAACATCCCAAAGGAGATGCTTGCTAAAATTAACAGAAAGAACCATTTATTATTTTAGAGTTATACAGCAAGTGCTTAGAATTAGGCGCATTCCTTAATCAGTGGAAGATAGCAAAACTGATTTTAATTCCTAAAACTGATAGAGACTTGAGGAACCTAAATCCTACAGACCAATTTGTTTGCTAACAACAGCAAGTAAAATATTGGATAAACTGATAACTCAAAGATAACAGCACTTATTAACGACACAAAACTGACTGCATCATCATCAACATGGTTTTAGATATAACCACTCTTGTGAAACAGCCCAAAATGCACTATGGAGTAAAATAAAAGGTACGATGAATAATAAAATCTTAAAACAACAGTTATATCTTTGGATGTAGCTGGAGCATTTGATTCAATGTGGAGGGAATGCATTTTATATGCCCTTATAAAAATGAATTGCCCAAGCAACCTTTTTCAAGTGATTAAAGATTATTTAAGTAAAAGAAAATGTATTTACCAACATGGAGAGAATAATTGAGAATTTATAATGGATAGAGGAGTGCCACAGCATTCATGCAGCGGGCCATTATTCTGGAACTTGATTATGAATTCTGCATTTAAGATCCATCTTCCAGAGAACTGCTTTATATATGCGTATGCCGATGATGTGCTACTAATAATATTGGGAAGGACAAAAGATGAACTGGAAACTAAAGGCGAACAAATAATTCATAGGCTAATAAAATGGGGCAAAATACTCAAACTTGAGTTTAATGAAAGGAAAACAATTCAAATCCCTATTACATTTGGAGAACGTTTAAAATTAACTGACCCACCTAACATAAAAATGGGCTATAACAATATAAATGTGTCTAATGAAATAAAATACTTAGGAGTTACATGGGACAGTAAATTAACATTTACGTCTCATTTTAGAAAGGCCAAGAAAAAAGTGGATGTATTAACATATAAACTATGACCGTGGCGGATAAATTTTATAAAAAAGAAAATACCATTTAAGAAGAATCAATAATGGGGGCAATTGAACCATTTTCTCTTTTTGGGCACGGATCATGGGGCATTGGTTAAATCTAAAGAAAATCAGAGCAACATTGAATTCAATCCAAAGCGCCCTCTGATCATTATGTCTGGGGCATATAGAACCATTTCTACAGAAGCCCTTCACGTGTTAACGGGAATTTTGCGAATGGATCTCAGAGCAATGGAAATATTCACTAAATTTCAAATAAGAACTTCTAGCAATAAAGCTAAAATAGGAAACAAATGCTTCAACAATAAAGATCATGAGATGTATTTCGACAAGTTCGAAAAACACCTTGCCGAATGGTTTATTCATGGTTTTTAAATTAAGATTCCAAAAATGGATAAGATAGAAATTTTTACAGATGGTTCAAAAGATAAAAATAAAGTATGAGCTGTAATTCTAGCATACGACCATGGGAAAGAGATCAATAAAAGTCTTGTGAGGTTACCGAACCATGCAACAAGTTTTCAGGTAAAAGTGCAAGCTTTAAAAATGGCCATTGAATATTGTGAAAGTGTGGAGGATGGACAGAAGTGCTCAATTTTTTCTCTGTCAGTTTTATAAGCCATACAGTTATCTCACAATTGTAATAAGGAAATAGGGACGATAAAAGAAAAGATAAAAAGTAGTAAAATAAACGTCGATAGAGTTGAATTGGATTAAGGCCCATATTGGGATATATGGTAATAAATAAGCGGATCACTATGCGAAGTTGACAACACAGAATGAGAGTGTTGATATTATTGTCCCCAAATCAAGTGCTGTCTTCCTTAAAAGGGGAATTGAGAGAAGTAATAAAACTACAACAGTTTGACAGATGGTATATGTCCAAAAGAGGAAGAGTAACTTTCAACTTTATTCCTAATTCGGAAATAAAAATACCATCCACTTATAATCCAAATAATATCTGGACAAGGTAGATTTCTTGCATATTTCCAAAGATTTGGAAGAACGCAGGAAAATAAATGCATTTGTGGAGAAATTGGTACGGTTTACTACTATTTAATGGAATGTATAGAGGTCTCAGAGTTAAGGAAATACTTGAAGATTGTAAATAATGATTTAAGCACAGTACTGATGGTACCAGGTAATCTCAAAACCCTGAAGGATATGATGTTAAAGATTGATAGTTTCATACCAACTATTTGAGAGTGTGCCGATGGGGAGAAAGACAGCTATTTACTACCCTGAAAGGAATGTTAGTTTGACTGTTCGGCCTATGTAAGGTTGGACTCGTCTTCTTCCTTGGCTTGAGATGGAATAAGAATAGACAAATGTCGAAATTTTTTTGAAGAGTTTTTGGCGTATGTGTTGGCGGAATTGTGCCAATACGTAGGTTGAATTCCGCCAAGG
>JAPMOQ010037330.1:3413445-3467116 GCA_026543055.1 Argiope trifasciata | reverse complement strand
AATTGTGCCAATACGTAGGTTGAATTCCGCCAAGGATCGAACCTGCGATGCTCAGGTTTGAAGGCCAGTAACTTATCCACTATACAAAAATGGCCACCGATGTTTAGTGGTAGGTACTGGCTTATTAAGATGTCACCACAAGTTTTATTTTCTGAGCACATGTATATATAGCATGCAGAATTACTCATGGCGCCATCTATTGGTACACTGTATAATTAAAACTAACATTTCGACACGGATTCGAAGAAGTCTGAAAGATTAATCAAAATCTCTAATTTGATACAATAGTAACATTTTGCATATAGGAAAAAAAAACAATAGTAATAAATCAGATGGAGTTATCACCTCCTCACTTTCTTTCATACACTTTAATAAAGGTGTTACCCACAGAAAATGTCTTCAATGACATCGGTGTTCAACTATTACGAAACATTAGCCTTTCACATGGATTTCAATTTTTAAAGAATTTATTGTTTCATTCTTGGAAATTTTTTTGGTGACTAATCCCTGGTATACTATTAATAGATCTAAAAACATCGAATTTATGTTTTAGGCGTGTGTTTTTCAACCTATTAAAACAAAAATTTGATGCAAAATCAAATCTTTAATGATAAAACATCATACCAAATTTTATTAGGTTGTTCGGAAAGTAATTTCGTTTTTTCCTGACAAAGGATTTAATTGCATTTTTCGCACCCAATTTCATACTTAAACCACAAAATCATTTTATGTTTTAAGAGCTGATATAGCAAGGCTTGAGTGTGAAAAAGTGCAGCTGATTCTTCGCAGTAGTTTTTGGATGGTGCCCTTTTAAATATGGAGAGCAATAAACAGCATTTTCGTCATTTTTTTCTTTTTTGCTATATAAAAGGTAAAAATGCTGTTCAAGCCAGAAATAAATTAGCCAATATGTGTGGAGAAGATGTGTTAACAGTACATCAGTACCAGAACTGATTTACAAAATTTTTCCTTCAAATGAGGAGGCCAAAAACCACCTCGATCAGTTTTTTTTGACAGCAAAGACCAAAACTTTTATGAGCGTGTAATCATGTTACTACCAAAAATATGGCAAAAGGTATTAGACCAGAATGGCAATTTTATGATTTAATAAATAATTTATTCCTTAAACGAAAATTTCTTTTCATTTTGACAAAAAAATACGAAATGACTTTCCGAACAACCCAATATAAATTTAAATTATTTCGTTTTTGAGCTACCGTGTTTACATAATTCTAAAAGTACATGCCGACAGATGGCTAACCACTTTTGTATTTAGCTCAAAAGTCTCTACTCATTAAATGGGAGTACCGGATTTTATCTATCTAACTATTTTCGTTTTGTAGTTATCGTGTTGAATTATATTTGAACAGCTGGATAGATAGACTTCTTCAGAGGTAATTTTGCACAATATTTGATAGAAACATAAAAATTTGGTATAAAAACCATACGCCAAATTTCAATAGTCTAGCTCTAAACGCTTTTTGAATTTTCTTTGTCTCAGATAGACAAACATTTTTCTAAAATATGTTTTTCGGAAGTCTAAAAGGCGGTGATCCGTCAAAATTTCGATTTTGACAGTTACAATATTTTATCCTATTTATACGAGAAAGAAAAATGCCTTTTAATATATTAGTATATGCACTCTCAACAGCAGGATAAAATAAGTAAGCGTATAGAATTATTTTCTTTTTATGTACTCATTTTCTAAATGAATATTTAAAGAATTAAAAAAAAAAAAAACCCGATTCATATGTTTACTTAGTCAATATCTCTAAAAGACAATCAAATTTTACTTATAGCAAAGCTCAACGTGTATGTGCGCTCTACAGGCTAGACCGTTCCACCTAGAGCTACCAAATTTGGCACGTCTACACCTTGGATGCCGGAAATGTGCACCTCGAAGTCGTTTTTTCGAATTTTTTATTAGTATTTGAATTAATTAAAAATCAAGCAATATTTCGAATATATTGCAAAAACATGATTTTTACATCAAGTTAAAGATTGAAAAAAATTTGCTTCCTAGTGGTATCAGCGTTTTGACATATAGCTTAAGTTCCTATTTTTAACGAATTTGTAAAGAAATATTTTAACCATATTTTTAACAATATATTTTGGTCAAAACAATAAAATTTAATCTGCACGAGCGCGTCTAAGAGAAAGAATTAGCTTTTATCAAAGTGTTGCCATCATATTGACAAAAGCTCAAATTAAAAAAAAAAACTGTTATTGCAACTTAAATCTTAAAAAGTGTATCTTTCAGCACGTGATCGGATGAATTTAAATAAATATTAAATGTAATAATTTCAGTGTATAAACGTTTCAATGATCGTTAGCAATATCTACATCATTAATTCAATAAATCATCTTTATTTACGACTAGCCGCCTTTGACAACCCGCTGGTTCTCCAATCTTACTGCTGTTTAAAATCATCAGTTAAATATATTATGTAACGTCATTGTCAATTAAATACTTTATGTATCTTGTCTTTTAATAGCTACATCATCAAAATATTTTTAAGGTTCAAATTTTGATAGCCGTATAATTCCTCATGCAATTATAATGGCCTTGTTAGCTCTAGCAAAATTTCTACTTTAAATTAAAGTGGGAATGGTTAAACTACAAACTGATATAAAAGCATTTTTTTTTACCGGAACCAAACATTCTTTTTAATATAAGTAAAAGAGAATAATTATGTGTACTACTGAATAATTACAATAACTTATGTAATATTTCAAGAATTATTCAACAAAAATTGGTTAGATTCAACATAAAATTCAGGTTTTAGTTTTACTTTTAAAAAAGATTTAAATAATACGAATAATAATATTTTATTTTGGTCTATAAACATAATTATAAAAAATATTAAGTCTATATTTTATACATCTTTTAATTATAAGGAATCATATTTTATGAAATATTCTTGACACTTCAACTTTCAAATAAATAAATGAAGGTTTCTATCATCTACTAACAAATTTGATCGACTTAAGAAGTTTTGAATAGAAATGTTTGGAACATTCAACATTTGCATTCTTAGGCCAGTCAATCTTGAGAAATCCTGGACGTTGATTGGGGTATCATTGGAATTGTCGATGAAGAGCTTTAAAATTACCCATTTTTATTGATTAGTGATAATCAAATACTCACAAATCAGTGAGTTTTAGAGACTAAGCTGATTGAAATTTGAGTCTTTTTATTTAAAAGCTACACATTCTTCATTTTTTAAAGCATTTATAGACTCATGTTACATAATAGGTAGTTATTTACTTCATTTAGACCCTTTTTATAGACGCATTTCTATTATTAAAGTTTTACAAATTATCTATTGGACCTTGAATTGAATATATATATGTGTGTGTGTTAAACCATGTTTGTCTTAAATAAAGCTGATTTATTTAATAATATTGTAAAAGGTAAAAGTTCACAAAATTTTTTCTTTACATTTTCCTTTCAGAGGGGAAAAAAAAAAAAAAAACATTTCATTTCATGCAGGCACGTGCTGAAAATTACATTTTGTATGTTTAATTTGTCAATAATTATTTATTTATTAATTTTAGTTTTTGTCAATCTGAAGGCAACATATTTATAAAAGATAATTTTTTCCCTTTCACTCGCATTGTGCTCGTGCAGATTAAAGTTTTATTGTTTTATCCGAAATATATTGTTGAAAATTATAATTAAAATATTTCTTTAAATATTCGTTACAAATAGAAATTAAACTTGTATGTTAAAATACTGGTACCATTAGAAAGCTAATTTTTTAATCTTTAACTTAATAAAAAATCATGTTTGTGCTATAATATTTTCGGAAGTTATAGCAGAAAAACGTCGAAATTTTGCTAATTTTTAATTAATACAAATTCTAATTAAAAATTCGAAATAAAAGGGCTCCGAGGTACACATTCCCGACCTCCAAGGTATACATGTGCCAAATTTGGTAGCCGTAGGTCCAACGGTCTGGCCTGTAGAGTGCCAAATTACACTCATATTTAGCTTTATTATAGGTATAGATATTAAAATAGCTCTCCTGTATAATCGTTATACAAAGAAAATATTAAACAACAAAAGAAGTGTGCTGAAATTAGGTTTTCAAAAATAAACTTTTATTAGTGGACTAGATTTTTAAAAATAATTACCTACCACTTAATCTGTAATTAATATTACTATCACAAACATTAAATTCACAATCAGAGAATGATATAACTTTAGAGTTTCAATTAATTGATAACTGAGATGGAGAAATATGAGTACTGTAATCAAAAAGTGTATAAAATCTCAAAATCTATCCATCATTCTATCTTCATAACTACCATGAAAATTAAATGCAAGCGTTTTAAAAAGCAAAGAAATTACATTAATTTAAAATGGCTAATTATTATTTTTTAATTAAAAATTATTATTAAGAGAAATTATAGTTTTTAATTTGATTTCACACAAAATAACTTTATAAAAAAAATTGCTGTGTTGCAATTCTGGGATATTAGATTTAATGCTATTTTATTCAGATTAAAAATATATTTTCACACGTCTTTATGTCCGAAAATGTTGCTCAAGAAAAAATTCAAAATCACTTACAGGACTTCTAATATTTAGGAAATTCAAGTAAAATGCTAATACAGCAATAAATTTTTTTTGGAATTCCAATGATTTTCCTCATCAAAATCTGTTTGGTAGGCAACATGATTTAGACCACAGATTTTTTTTAAAGTGACAGCAATAGATATGCAGATAGCAGCATTTTAAATGTATGATTAACTAGTATGAAATAAAGACTGTTATAATTTTAATGGGGTCAGTTCCAGAAAAAAATTGGGAAATGGCCTATAATAGTTTCAAGCCCAGTTTGCATTGTGTTGCTAAATGCTCAATTGCATAAATAGAAAAATACGTAATCATTCCAGACAAGTATACAACATTACTATCAACACAAGTTGGGATTACTTGCAAGATTTATTAAACGGAAGGAAAATATCTAACAGACCATAATTTCATTGCATTAGTCCATAATAAACACAATTAAACGAGAAGCTTATGAATATTATCAGGGTGTGCCATGTTTCATGATATGCAAGAGTCCAAAATGAATTTTATAAGACTAAATTTATCAGGGATCTAATTTTAGAATTCCTTAATCTTAAATACACAGCAACAGTAGTTTTTCAAATTCTTTCTCAGTAGGTATGTATTAAGATTTGCTATTAAGTACAATGTATCAATAATTTGACATAATTTCTGTCATATACTTAGAAGTATACTTTCCAGGAATCAGAAGAGTTATCATTAACAGCTGCTTCATCACTTTTTTATTTAATCCATCCTTTAGTGCATTTGCCAATCCTTGTATCCCAGATAAGTTAACGGCATTAAATGCCTCAAATAATGGAACAGAATAATCTTGTACTTTAGATTAAGCTAAATTTAAACTGTTTACAATATTCTCAATCATGTCTATGAAAACCATTTCTTTAAGAGATAAGCATAAACCCCATTGAAATATAACATTATTGCACAATTAAAACTCAAATCCATTAATCAAAAAGATTTCACATTATCAATATTTGCATTTGAAAAATGCTGTTACTTACATCTTTATACACTGGAAAGGAATATGTTTAAGATTTATATTGTTGCATCTTTAATTCATTTAAAATTGAGCACTTTTGCCAAAATAACTTGCAAAATGGTTGCTATACAATGTTTTTATATTGCCTTAAATTTATCTTTATAGTAACACCAACTTTTTTGGCATACAATGTTTGTTAAATTTTTTGCAATATATTTTATTATTTCATTTTGGCTCCCACTTCTTACTGTTAAGGATCAAAATATGAAGACAGCTTATTTTTTCCATGTTGAAAATATATCAGAATGAGAAAAGCTTATATAAAAATTTTTTTAAAAAAAAAAATGTTGGCACTTTTTCTCACACACATAGAATAGTAACTTTAGTACCATGTTTTGTTTTCTTGTTACAGTAAGCTTAATTTATTTCTATATTTTAATAATCCTCCAACACATTATATGATTCATGAACACATTCTACAGGGAATACAAAACTTCAGAAATAAGCAATTCTTTTAATTCCAATATATTTATCCAAATAGATGAAATAATTATATAGGATGAAGCCTAATCAAATAATGTCACAAAGCCCAATGAATAAATGATGTAAAGTCCTAAAGCAACATGAAATTTCAAAAATGCTTAGTCAATTTAATTGTATTATATAAATATAGGCTGCATTTTAAGTTCATAAATTACTCTTTATTTTAATACTAAAAAAATTATAAATACAATTAAAAAATTCTTGAAACTTCTTTTCCACTTAAACATTAATAAAACCCAGAGCTATAACTTATATTTTTTTTAAGTGCAAGTCGTGTATTTAGAATTGCAATAAATATTATAATACAAAAATCAAAATTAACAAATACTACAGCTTTACAATTGTTATTGACCCTCATAATCTAATTTAAAATTCAGTAATTAGAACAAATACCCATTCCACTAAAATTCAGTAATTAACAGTTTTATTTTTCAATTATATGACGCTCAAGTAATTTTTTATAAAATTTTAAATCCCTTTGTAGTATATAACTGCATTAAATATACCACCCTTCCTATTCTACTAGAAAATCTGTACATCTAGAAGTATTAAAACGTGAATAAATGAGAACTCATTTATAAATGAAATTTTTTTAATCAATCCTATTTATACAACTATTTTCCTTCCTTCTCCTTATGTGCTGCAGCCTTTCTTTGGGCAATGAGAACATTGGACAATTCTTCCCTCTTCCTCTTAGCTCTTAAGTGAGTTCCGAGCTGAAACCAAGAAATAAAAGCAAATATAACAAACAAAAACAATAAAAAAGTTAACTTCACAATAAGGCAAATAAAGTATTACTAATTTTTCATGAACATTAATTTCTTATGAAGTTAATGTTCACAATCATACATGAAATTAATTCATCGAAATACATAAATTGCAAACAGCATATACACATTATAGATAATGACATATATATTTAATCTCTGCATGACCAGATTGTCTTTTTGGAATATAATGTAGACTATGGCTCAGGTTTAAAAAAATACAGCATATAATATCAGAGAGAGCAAGTAACTCATCACAGCCATATGTATAGAAAAGATTCATTCCAAAGAAACTTCAGAAATTCTAAAAACTTTCAACATTTAATAACACAATCAAGAAATGTAACTGCCTTTACAGATCTACTGACATAATATAAAAGACTTATTACTCAATAAAAAAATTTGTTCTATGTATATAAAAAATTATTTTATTGAGGAAAGTTCAAACACATACAAATTAATGTCTTCACACACCCAGTTCATAGATTGCAATAAATCAAATGGGTAATACCAAATAATTTAAAAGAATTATAGCTTCATATTTGAAAACTACTAATAAAGCAGCTTGTTTCATTTTTGAAGCATCTTTTATTTCGCATGACATGACTCACTGACACTACATAAGCCTAGAACAGACAGTGGTATCAGCTTAACTTGCATGCTTAGAAATTAATTCAAATTTAAATAGTGTATGAATTTATAAAAATTCAGAATTTATTATTGTCAGCAGGTACATCAGTGAGAGCAAGTAATTCATCATAGCACGTAAGGCTAAAATTATAAATAGGAAAGGATATATGCCTATATAAATCAACCAAATAATTAACATAATAAACAAGGCTCAGAATTAAAAATTGACAGCACTTATAATCAGAGAGAGCAAGTAAATCATCACAGCCAAACTTTCAATGAATAAATATAAATAATAAGATATTTGTTTATACACCAGAATAAAAAGTTAACACTCTTAGGAAACAATCTTTGGTAGTTAAGGAGATGACTATTACTTACATTTAGATTTTTCTGTGTTAGAACAGTATTAAACATCCACAAATGATAACAATTACACAAATATCCCTTGTAAATAATTTTTAAAACCATGTATTTTAGCTGACAACCAGTTTACAACTATTTTTAGCTAAACATGCAAAATTTTAACACTATTATTGTGTCAATGATTCAACATACATTTCATTATTTGACATCATTTTAAGATTTCTCTCAGCCAAATATCTTCTTATTAACTTTACTAATTAAGTTTAATACATTTACAGAAAATACAGGATAGTGCTGAATATGTCTCATACAGTATAAATTGGTCATGAAAAATGGGAAACAGAAAACCAAAAGTTGCAACATAATATTAAAAAATAATTTTCTGCATGTTAAGGAAAACACCATACGAAAAGAAACTAAGATTTGTAGAAAGAAAGATTAAGATAACAGCTTATTGATTCAACAAAAAATTTTACTGTGAAAAAAGAATTTTAAGTGGTGTGACTGATAATATAATGGAAGATGAAAACCAATTTCAAATGTCATTCATTGCATTGAAAGATATAAATCCTGGTACAATAAGATATCCCGTTTATTGGTACAATCTATATTGGACCATAAGATCCAATACAGTTTGCACCAGTAAAACCATATGGTGATATTAATAGTTTATAATAATAGTAGTAATATGTTTTTTACTCACCCTTTTCTTACAAAACTTCAGTGCCCTCTTATCTTTCGATACTCTGAGAAGCTCCATAGTTCTTTTTTCATAAGGAGCAAATCCACACACTTCCCTAACTATGTCTCTAATAAATCTGGCATGTTTCGTCAATTTCTAAAATATTTGAAAGGTTAGCTAGTATCTTACACAAGAATATAACTTCATATTTAAGATCTTTCAATAGAAAGTAAACAGAATAGTTGATTAGAATGATAAAATATCAAAGAATTGAAATGGAGAAAAAATGCATCCCACAAGAATGAGAATTAAACCAATAAAATTCTTTAAAGTCATAATATTTACTTACACCTTTCCTTCTGGAAGGTCTGGGTTTGGTAACATTTTTTGTTACTTTGTGGCCTTTATTAAGACCAACACAAATTTCTTTGTAAACCGCCATATCTGAAAGAAAAAAAATAATAATCAAATTCTAATAGAACTTTAATTGCAAGATTTCCTTAATCTTAATATCAGATACTTAACCACATTAAGAAAAAAAAAAAGAAAGATGTAATTAAAAGCCGGTTTTTATTATTGATTCACTGACGAGCTCTTTCAGACAAATTAACCGACAAACTGAAAATGTTTTCATCTATGTTAAAAAAAAAAAAATGCAAATACTGAATAAGAATTCAATTAAAATCTTTGCTATTTCTCACATTTGATCCAGCTATTTTAAAATAGTAATTGTGATGTTCATAATCAATGATACAAATAAATATCAGTCAGTCCCTATATTTGTGTTACTTTTAACAGCTTTGGATAATTATTTGCAGCAATTTCATCAATTTTTAACTCCAAGAAATTTCGTTTAAAATATATTAATTGAATTCAGGGAATACAATGACAAAAGTTTCAACAGAACATGACAGAAATACGTATCGCGATCAGGATAATTTGAAATAAGTTCCTAACATTTAAAATGAAATGTGAAGAACTTTCATATGTAATATTAAGCACGCTATAGCGGCAAAATGAAAAAAAGACATAAGATTAGCCATACTAAAAATAATCAGACATTAGAACAAAAGAAAAAATTATGTATGTTATAATGTAAAAGCTAACTAAATACTTAAGAGGTTTAATAGATGGAAAAAGATTTGCATACCTCTTCTGATACCCCTTAATTTAATATACCCCAAATTTGCACCAACATCCACAACACAAGATGGCAGATGAAGAAACTGAGTTGAATTGCAATTGGCTGCTTAAAAAAATTAATAAACTTATTTTCAATAATTTTGTAAAACAAATATAAATTTTAGAATAAAAAATGAATATCAATTAATTATTTTTTTTGACAATGATTGAAATATTTCAGCAAATAAAAATGGACATAATGAGACATATTTTTTTGAAAGTCTGCTTTGAATTCCTTAGGGATCTATTTTAACCGTGACTGTGGCGTTTCTGAAAGTAAACATGGTTCTGATTTCACAGTTGTTTAGATATTATTTTCTCCTTTTTTTGTTATTACTAAGTGGTGTTTGAAAATATGAATCAACATCGCAGTAGTGTGTAAAAATAGTCTACGTGAACTAGATTTTTTAAAGAAAAAATATGGGAAAGTTACGAGTTTTTGAAATCGTTTTTGACAACGGCAAATCTGTTTACAATCCATCTGAACTTGTGAATGGTAAATGTATAGTAGATTTGAGAGGTGACATGAAAATGAAAACTTTACGAATTTTAATGCGAGGTGTTGCTAAAGTGCATTGGACGGAATCTAGGAGTACAGGCAATCGACTTGGTGCCTACACAGAACATTACAATGCTGAAATAGAATACTTTTTAAAAAGACAAGTTTTATTTGGTTCTGGTAAATAGAATATTTATTGACTGTTTATTGATTGTTTTCTGTTTAATGCCCGAAATTTTTTTATAAAGCAATAGCAGTGTATTAATTTTTGTGCCTGTAAATAGTTTTATTCCTCTTTTCATTTATTTGGAAAATTATTGTATTTCGTCTCCAATTAAACTTCCAACTGTATTTTGTCAACTTTCTACTGTATTTATTGTTTAAAAACTTTTAACATATAATGCTGTAGAAATTCGATTTATGATATGCTGTGTTTACTCATGGCAACAAAATCAAAGAAATCTGAAAGATATTGACAATGATATAATGTACATTTGTCATAATATTCTTATGCATCTGAGGGATATTTTTTATCTTTAAAACAGCTAAAAAAATCATGACAAAAGTGAACTGAATAGATCACAAATTATAATATACTACTAGAAATGTATTATGAGCATTAAATATTTTGATAAGATTAATATATGAGGAGAATAATAATAATTGTACAACTATTTCCCCAGATATTAAGGAAAATTTCTGACAGTTGCTTCTAATTAGTTAAGTACGAATTATATTAGTAGTTAATACGAAAAGTGCCCTTTTCGTATCATCGTGTGAATTATATTTTAAATTGGGATTCGTAACTGTTGAGGTTGAAAATGAAAGTTGCAATATACTTATAGCAGTTGCGGTTACATTTTACTGCTCTAATTAAATGAATAATTTCAATTACTGATATGAACTGGCTAACTAACTACATCATAGATTCAGAATTTTTTTAAAAATAAAATAAAAGACAGTAAAATTTTTATGTTATTAAATGTAAAGTTGTTATTCATGTTTATTCAAATTATGATAAATTTATTAATTATTTGTGAAAAATGATCAAAATACAGTTAATTTTAAACAGCGGGTGCAAGTAATCATAATGAAATATGGCAATTATGCTCCATAATCTAAGAATTGGGAAAATCTTTCTCATGACACTATATTTGAGAAAACAGTTTGATTATTAGTAGAACCTCTAAAAAATACAGAGTGTAATAAAGGCTCTGAAATAGGAATGAAGACAGAAATGAGAATTTAAATTTGTGGGAAATGATATGTAAAATCTAGTAATATAATTGGATGCTGATATCACAATGAAATTTACACAATACAGGGTTGTATTTTTGTTTACAAATTGAATTGTTAATATGGTGCTTTATTAAAATCAGTGTATGCTGAGGTTTTATTTCAGCAATTTAATTTATGATTACCAGTTTGATTGTCATTTTCTAATATGTATGTAATCTCTCTCTCTCTATATATAGGGTTTTTTGATGTGTTTAGAAATTAATTTTTTTCGTGCTATTCCTCTTGTAACTATTACATTTTAATTAATACTTGATTTCTTTTTATTTATTTCAAACTCTTACCATCCAATTTTATTAATAAACTAAATTTATTTTTCTTTGCACTGTCCTTTGCTTCGATATTATTAACTTTTGTTTAAAGCAGTGCTTTATTTTAAAATTATTCTAGTATAATTTATATGAGTATGAGCCTGTTGTTCTGATTTTTTTAAATAGTAATTATAGACTTAGAATCAAATGTCCTAAAAATGCTTTATTTCATTTTTAAAATCTTATTTTTCAAATTTATATATATATTATAATTATACTTTGATTGATTGCTTCACATTTCTTGCAATATTTTGCATGAATAATAATATTCACTATTAGGTCTTTAAAATATTGTTATACTAGCTTTTACTCGCAATTTCGTACGCTTGGAAATTTTGATGTGTATGTATAAAATAGTTTGATCAATTCAGTTATTCCATTACCACTTATAGCTTTTCATCTGATCTAGATGGTTCCGCTTCCTTAATTCTTCTAAATTCTACTTGAGGATTTGACTCTCTACTTCTAGTTACTCTCATAGCTTGAGTTGGATTACTTATTTTTGAAAGATTAGTTTTACATTTTCAAAAATTTATCTCGTAATAAAAAATAAAAAATATTAAAATTTTCCTACAAACAATGTACTTAAAACTATAAGCATATATAAAAAATATATAACATAAAAATTCAACTTAACCAAATTTAAAGTACAGAACTAACCTAAAAACAATTTATTTACAGGATGCACTTGCAATAAAACAAAGCAGCAAATGAAGTCAGTTTTTCCTTAAATTCAAGTCAAATCCATTTTATTTATTGATTGAGCTTCAACAATATTATACGCATTATTTTTAAACTTTTAATTTAAATGAAAACATAGTTGTCAACTATCACACATGAACTTTCAATGCCAGTTGGGGCAATGCAGTGCAGATTAGAAATTTTTTATTTCCTTTACTCTGTTTTATTTTATTTAAAAGTACTTCTGAATGAATCTGAAAGTGTAATTAATTAACAACATTTGATTTTAAATATATCAAACTCTAAGAAAATAAACAGAATCATCTGAAATTATCAGTCGAAATTATGGTAAGCCTAACCTAATTACTGTTGGGAAGGGGGGAGAGAAATGGAGCCCTACACATCTTTGGTGGGATTTGGCCTCAGCTTTTTGGTACAAAAATTAATTTTTAATTAATAGAAAAGGAACCACTCAATTAATTGGAATAAAAAATAGCCTATGTTATATTCCTGACTATAATCTATCTTTATGTTAAATTTCATTCAATTCCATTCAGCCGTTTTATCTTGATTGAGTAGCAACATCCATCCATCTAAACTTTCTCATTTATAATATTAATATAGATACTCTTATATAAAGATGCAGGTATTACTAAATTATAAGAATAATTATCTTTTATTTAATGTTTGGTTTTTACTGTGATAGTATAAAAAATTGAATTAGAATTTGTAGTGAATCATTTCTTCTCGAATCTTGAAATCTTCTTGAGTATAAATCTATTTCCATTATAACTTTAATTTCAGAGATGTGCAATCTATTATTTTTGATATGATTTCAAAGTGTTGTCAATTTCTTTTAAAATTATATGATGTTGAAATTTTTGTCACACTTTTATTTCTCCTCTCTTGCATTCTTTCTGTGTACCAACTCAGTTCACCATTTTTTTCTCACCATGGTATGGACAAAGACATCTTGTTAAAAAGATTGGATTATTTGCTTGAAAGTGCGAAGATTAAAAAGTCATTAAAAAGCTCAACAACTACTTCTTTAAACTATGTTTTACTTATACTTAGAAATGTATATCAACATGATACCTGAAATTTTTTTTACTGGATAGCCTTAATATATTCCAAAATTACAGATTTAGTTTTGCTTTAAATAGAATTATTCTTCATTAGCTTTTAAAAAAAATATGATTATCATAATTTTAAAATGCAAAGATGTAGATGATTGGTATTAAGCATATTGTCCTTACTTAAAAATAGCTGATTCTTATCAAATTTTGAACTACATTTTTCAACTAATATTTTGTTTGTCTATGTGGATGAGAAAATAATTCAAAAATAATACAAGTTAGTATGTACAAATTTGTGTGGGAATCTTTGCATTAATTGTTAACTAAAATAATGTGTCTCTAATAAATTTTAGATGCTAATAGGGATATTGCTTAAAATTACCATTTGAGTTTTTTCTTTTCATTTTAATATATAATATGACTAAGCTGCAAGTACTTTGTATTGTAAAAATATTCTAGGCTAATAAAAAAAAAAGATTTTTCATTTTCATAGAAAGCATAGAAATGTCAATTTTGTTATCTGAAGTTAACCATCATTTTAAACATTTAAATTTTACTATTACAAATTATATCAAAGTATGTATAGTTTGCTGCACAAAATTAAGCTGATTATAGTCAGTTGCAATATTTTGCTGTAATAATTTTTAGTATTTTGCCAAAAGAATTTTTTTTGAAATACATACTTCCAGATTTGTTCCTAACTGTATGCTATTTAATCATGTTGTTCAGTTATTTTCCAATCCCTTAAAAGAGACATTTTTCAATTTATGTTTTGTATTTTAAACAATTCATCTTTAAATGTTGGACTTTTATATGTTGATTTTATGTATGTATGTTCCATATTATTTGAAAATATATTAAATAATTTTTTTAATAAAATAAACTTGCATGTTTCCTATTTTAATGTGTTCAAAATTTAATGTACCTCTAATAAAAGCAAAAATGTGCATATATCTTATTATTTTTATTTTTTTATTACTAGAAATTTTATACCTTGATTATATAAATTCCTCTCATATTATAGAAACTGGTGATGGACGAGAAGTATTAACTGAAGGTCGTCATGAATTTCATTTCTCTTTTCAGTTACCATCTGGGTAAGAAAATATTATTAATAATGTTGCTTTTGATATTGTAGACATTTATTTTTTTTTCTACTTAAATAATTTAATGCTGCTTATGAAATTTTTGTTAATAATCAGGTTACATAAATATTTAACTTATCTTTTGTGAAAAATAATAATAAAAAAATTTAGATTATTTTAAATAGAGTATAGAAATAAGCATATAATAAATAGATGTATTTTTTTAAAAATACATATAATTATAATAAAATAGTAAAAATCTCATTTTACCCAAATTAATGTTACAAATTTTTAATGTGCATTTTTTTCATCCCAATCATAATAATAACTTAAAATCAATATATATTTTAATATGAGATTTAAAAAACAAACAAACTATGTGAACTATTCTTTGAAGATATGCCAAATGAATATGAATCCAATAAAACTGGAATATTTCTGCTAAATTTTTAATGTTTCCAGTTTTGGTGATGCTGGAGGTGAAATAACAATATCAATTTTTCATTAAGTGTCAGTAACTTTACTGTCAAACTGTTGTTACATGTTCAAATATAAAATATACTTTGAAGAGAAGGTATATTTTGTTAAATTTTGATATATTTAAAAAATACTTAAGATATTTATGCTATTGTATGTAATATTTAAGCTGTTATTGGTTGCAAAATCTGAAAATATCATCCTTTGTTTTATACTATTTTGTGACTGTGAATATTTAAAATTGAATTGTTAAAAATTATCTTACTACTATGTAATTAACCTAATTTGATTTTCTGTTATGTGAAAGGTCCTTTTAGTTGATGGAAATGACTTAAAAACTATAGGATGAATTCAATCACCTGCATCAATATTAATTCCTATGTTTAGTGATTTTCTGAGTTTACATTGTAATTTTATACTGTGCTCATATTCATTTTCTTTTTCTGTACAGGGGCATTTCAACTTCTTTTGAAGGAAAATATGGGAGTATTCGATATTGGTTGAAAGCAGAAATGGAAAAACCTTGGACTTTTAATCACAAAGCCAAAAAAGCATTTACTGTCATTTGTCCTATAGATATTAATCGTTCTGAATATTTGGTATGTTTTTTCTTTTGATTCTTTTGGATGTTTTATTATTATTATTTGCATTGAAGAAGAAACCAATTAAATTTATATATTTTGTGTCTTATTTAAAACAAACTGCAAAATTTTTTTACACGTCAGCAACTTTTATCAATCACTCTCATCATGGGAATCAATGGCTAAGCATTTTACAAAGCATTTCTGGAATTAATTTAGTAGATAATGTGGAATCAGATGAGGAAATAGAGTATTTTCAGAATGAGGTTCGTATGGGGTAAATTGAGATAAAACTATAGAAATTAATTCTGATTTAAATAAAATGTTAAAATATAATTACAATCCCCCTCCCCCACCTCAAGATGTAAAAGTGCATCAGGGCCTTTGACCCATAACCATACCCTACAGTGGCGTTCAAGTAAGAGTTTAATTTTTAAATGAATTTTGAAAGTGACACCTATGTTTCTCTTACCTTTATGTTATAAGAAATCATTACACATAAATTGATACAGAAATCTCATTCATAATTTTATATTAGGAGCATAAAAAAGACCCAAGAATTATATTTATAGAAGTAGTATTATTTAGGCATAAATAATCATCAAATAAAACAACAAAATATTAATCTATACTTATAATAAAGCATAATGTGTGTGTTGGCGCTCTACAGGCCAGACCGTTACACCTACAGCTATCAAATTTGGTACATGTATACATTGGAGGTCGGGAATGTGCACCTCGGAGCCTTTTTTTTGAATTTTTAATTAGAATTTGAATTAATTAAAATTTAAGCGAAATTTCGACGTTTTTCAGCTATAACTTCCGAAAATATTATTGCACAAACATGATTTTAACATCAATTTAAAGATTAAAAAAATTAGCTTTCTAATGATATCAGTGTTTTAATGTGTAACTCAAGCTTCTGTTTTGCACGAATTTTTAAAGAAATATTTTAACCATGTTTTTTTAGCACGTGGCGAAAGTTCAAATGAAAAAAAAAAAAAAAAAAAACTATCATCGCAAATCAAATCTAAAGATATGCAACTTTTAGCACCTGACTGGATAAAATAAAATAAATATAAAATGTGATATTTTCTGCAAAAATAAATGCAAAGCAAAGGTTTTTATGATTGTTTGCAATATCTAAATAATTAATTCAACAAATATTCTTTATTTACAGCAAACCTGATTGAATTTAGACAGGATATGCATTGAAATCTCGATTTAATCGCATATTTATGTAATCGTTTGCAATATCTGTATCGTTAATACAATAATTTTTTTCCCTTTTTCGCTTTCTTTAAAAAAACATATTTAATATTTTGGCAACATCACCGAAAAAAACATTTTTAATATTTTGGAAGCATAACCGATAGTTAAAACTGACTGATTTATAAAATTAAAGAATATTATTAAGAAAACGTGTTTTTTTAGAACTTTCCGTCCATCATCTTCAAGAAAATATTAATTTCAGGCCAATCAATGCCCGGAATTACTTCAAGGCTAATGAATATGGGATTTAATTGAAAATTTTAGAACGCATTATTCACGGCGAATCAGCTGGTTGCCAAACGCGGCTAGTATTTAAATTATATGCACTATATACTATATTTTGACTATTTTCTGTAAAAACTCAATTGATAGACTTAATTTTATGAAGACAGTCTATAATATATTTGCCAATATTATTCTTCAATTCTAGAAAGTCTAATGCAGTAAGATTCTTAAATTAGAAATGGAGTATTAAATTATTAAATATAGTATGTATATTGTCATAATTTCACTCAAATGAAACTTCAATATTGTTATAATCTATACTTATAATAAAGCTCAACGTGTGTGTGTGTGCGTGTGTGTGTGTGTTGGCTCTCTACAGGCCAGACCATTGGACCTACAGCTACCAAATTTGGTACATGTATACCTTGGAGGTCGAGAATGTGCACCTCGGAGCCCTTTTTTCGAATTTTTAATTAGAATTAGAATTAATTAAAATTTAAGCGAAATTTCGACGTTTTTCTGCTACAACGTCCGAAAATATTATTGCACAAACATGATTTTTATATCAGTTTAAAGATTAAAAAATTAGCTTTCTAACGGTATCAATTTTTTTATTTATGACGTAAGCTTCTATTTTTAACGAATTTTTAAAGAAATATTTTAACCATGTTTTTATCACGTGACTGGATAAAATAAAACAATTACGGAAGTTCGAATAAAAACAAAACTATCATCGTAAATCAAGTCTAAAGAAATGCAACTTTTAACACGTGACTGGATAAAATAAAATAAATATAAAATGTGTTATTTTCTAAAAAAATAAATGCAAAGCAAAATATTCTATGATCATTTGCAATACCTAAATAATTAATTCAATAAATCTTCTTTACGGTAAACCTGATCGAATTTAGACAGGATATGCATTGGAATCCCGACTTAATGGCATATTTCTATTATAGTTTGCAATATCTGTTTCATTAATTCAATATATATATATATATATATTTCAGTATAAAATGTGATCGTTTCTAAAAAAATAAATGCAAAGCTAAGGTTGCTATAAAATCTGCAAGAGCACGTCAAAGGGAAAAAATTAGGTTTTATCACCGTGTTGCCATCATTTTGATGGAAGTTCAAATTAAAAAAATAATAATAACTATCATCGTAAATTAAATCTGAAGAAATGCAACTTTTAGCTGACTGGATAAAATAATATAAATATAAAATGTGATATTTTCTTTAAAAAATGCAAGGCAAGGGATTCTATGATCATTTGCAATATTTAAATCATTAATTGAATAAATTATCTTTATTTATACAGGATTCAATTTATACAGGATTGAATTTATACAGGATCTGCATTCAAATTCCTTTCCAATGGCCAATTTGTAAAATATTATTAATAGGTATATATATTGTTTAAAACTATTAATTTGATCTAAATGAAGTAAATAATTACATTTTATGTAGTTTGAGTCAAACAATGCATTTATGAATAATGAATATAGATTTCTTCATACTTTGCTCTGTGAACCCTATTTTACAAAATATTTTTATTAATATTTTAAATAAAAGTTGCTACACCAATCAGTCTTCGAAATCAATCCTTAAAACTGACTGATTTATAAAATTAAAAAATATTATTTGGAAAACGCGTTCTTTTAGAGCTTTCAGTCCATCATCTTAAGGAAAATATTAATTTCAGGCCAATCAATGCCCGGAGTTACTTCAAGACTAATGAATATGTGATTTAATTGAAAATTTTAGAACCCATTGCTCATGGCGAACCAGCTGGTCGCCAAAGGCGGCTAGTTTAACATAAAGCATTTGGGACTTATTTAAGATTCAGAAGTTTCGAATAAATGATTGGAAATGTCAATACTTAATATATGTTTTCATACATATGAAATACAGAACTTATTAATAAAAATTTGCAAAATTGAATGTTTTCGTCTAAAAATGTAAATGTAAGATTCATGTACTTCAAATGAAACACTTGTGAATGAATGTAACAAACACAAGATTCAAAATACTCATATAAATATTTGTGGAAAAAAATATAAAATAAGAAATAATTGAGTCTGAAAACAAGTATTTAGGCACAGTGATAATAGAGAGGAGCTTCATGACTGTCAGAAGTGTAAAAATTTCCCGAGGCATTTACTACATTTATTCTAATTATTATGTGCAATTAATTTTTAAGCATATAAGAGTCTTGGTATGTAATATTTCATCATTCACAATGTCTGTATGGATATTAGAATATAAAAGCATTCTGGCACAGTAAATACCATAATATAGTTTAATTACTATTAGAGGTGTAACAAATTTCCTCTAAGGAATTCACTAAATTTTTCGGATATTATCTGTAAGGACTTTTATTTATTTATTTATTCTTTTTAATTTAAAAACGTTGGAGTTAGATTAATTTAATTTATTTGGTAATATCAACTGTCCTAACTTTAATAGCATATAAATAAATTTCTAATTCAATGCACTTTAATATTATGCAGAAATTTGATTTGAAGAATTTAAAAATTCAATATTTTATGTAATATTTTGAATTTATATAAATAAAAATGAATCGCCAAATGTGTTGCTAAGTGCAAAACTTGAGAACGGCCCGACCAATTCGGCTAATTTGTATTTTCATATTTTCGTTAAGGAAGGTTTTTATGGTAAGAAAAAAAACGTAAAAATTGCGAGGAAAATAATGAAAACACCATATTTATATATTTTTTTAAAGTAAAACCAACATAGCTAACTGTAAAACGGTCTTTTTAGTGATTCAACTAACTGCGATGGAAAGCAACATTACAGATTTGTAACAATATTTATACAGATTCCAAAATATCGATTGCAGCATGTAAAGAATGATTTTTTAAAAGTTGATGAATTAATTTTCATGTCATGTCTCACTTATTCGCTTTAGAGACGCTCTAATAATATTTGAATCAGTATTGGAAAATCTAAGTATGTCACACTGTGATAGGGCAGTTTTTGGCATCCAAACTACCGATATGAATGATGAAATTACTAACTATTGAGTTGGTCGATATGCGAACTGCAATGAAGCGATTTGGCGTATATTCTCATTCCTTAATCACGAACGTCATCCCTTTGTTTTGCATTGAGCGGTGCGTCTGGAGAAGGGGCAACGATTTTACTTCACCGTGTCGAATGTTTCTCAGCGACTAATGCACCTTCAGCGACAACATTGACGAGTTTCTTTAAGACTTGGCGAAGCGATCCATTTGCCTGAACTTTGCTTTACTTAGAGATGCCACATTATTACACTTGGAACGCTTCATCGAAAAAATTTCAACCTCGGAAGCAAGGCGATGCGGTTCCTGATCCTCCGGGTGTGTGTTCTACTGGTGCTTTCTTTATACAATTAATCCGAAGAATGATGAATGCATCTATTTGCAGTTGTTACTGGTAAATGTTTAAGGGCCAACATCTTTCGAATTACAACGAATTGTTAAAGGTGTAGTGTTCCCAACATTTCGTACTGCATGTCAAGAGCTCAGTTTGCTTGAAAACGATAATCATTGGGACACGACAATGGCTTAAGTAACTATTTCTGCACCTCCAAGTCAGATATGCACACTATTTGCTATCATATTTTTGACATGCTTCCCATCAAATTCATGTGACCTGTGGGACATATACAAAGATAACATGTTAAAAGACATTTTACATCGAATTCGTCCAAGTTCAAGAAATCTCGATATTAAGGTAAATGAGGAGATGCATAACCAAGCTTTGCTGTTGATTGAAGACATGTGTTACCTCATGTTTATTAGTGAAAATAGGAATACCAGCGCCAGATCGTGGAATGAACGACGCGTTTAATTAAGAAATTGGAACGTAAACGTGAATATGACCGACATGAATAGGACCAATCAGTTCATACGAAGGTATCCCTGCTGAACCCCTAACAGAAGGAAGTATATGATACATTAATGAAGGCCATTGATAATGGAAAGGATTGGTTTTTTTTCTTTCCTGAATGCCCCTGGTGAAACTGGGAAGGCATTCATCATATTGCTTTTGATTATTGTTTGTGCGAGATCGGGCATTGTGGTAGCAGTTGTTTCTTCTGGCATATTCGATGCATTGTTGAAAGGATGCCATTAAACCTACAAAATTCTAAATACGTGGCAGATAACATTTCAAAACTATCCACAATGGCCAAAATTTTAGTGCATCTAAAATTATCTTATGGGATCAATGCATGATGGCGCAAAAACGCGCATTGGAAGCGATTGACTGGATATTGAAAGATCTGAACAATGTCTTTCTGATGAACTTTGTCTTTCAATGTTTTTCAATGTCAATAAACAACTGCTTTGGAAACGCAGTTATTTTACTGCCTGTCATTCCACAATTGATTGCTGCTGATGAAATAAACGCTTTCCTCAAAAAGTTGTGGCACTGTGTGTCAAATTTTAACAGACAGCAAACATGAGCATTACATTGCTGCATGATCCCTCTGTTTAAAATTTCTCTAAGCAATTGTAATGCCCATGTTCCTATCAATGCTTCGATTGGATTGATTTCATTTCATCAGATTTTTTGCAATTTTGTTTCATCAAAAGATGAGCTCATCAACAAAATTGATCACAAATGGTTGAGCGAGCAAGCAATATTGGCTACTAAGAACAAAGATGTGGAAGACTTAACGTTATTCAGAATCAAATTGTTTGCACTCTTAATTCATTCAAATATATTGACTATGTAACAACGAAGTCGAAGTCACCATCTATCCATATGTATTTTAAAATTCCTTAGGTATGCCTGGCTTACCAGCGCACAATTTACAGCTGAAGATTGATTCGGTGGTCATGATACTTCGAAACCTAAACCAAACCTATGCAATGGAATGCATTTTGTGATAAAAAACACTGATGAGCAATGAGATTCCCACAACTGTACTCATAGGAAAATTCAAAGATGAAAGTTCTCATTCCAAGGATTCCCATGATACCGAGCAATGTCCTTTCAAGTTTAAAGGAATTCAATTTCCAATTCATGCTGCATTCGCGATAACGATTAAGAAATCTCTTGGCCAATCGTTGGATGTTTGTGGTCTGAATTGAGAAAACCCGTGTTTATCTCATGGTTAATTATATGTTCATGTATTGGTAAATCATCCACTTTAGTTGTTCTTTCGTCTAATAACAAAGCAAAAAATTTTGTATATCAGAAGGTGCTTGACTCAAGAGAATAAATCTGAATATATATAGAGATCGAAAATATCTTTCTGACAAGCCATTGAAATACTTATTTTTGTAGTTTTGTTGAATTTTGTTTTCTTATATTATCATAACAAATCAAATATAAATAAAATCAAAACAGCTATTCTTTAGCTATAAATGGTGTAACTCAACTGTTCATTGAATGTTAGATAGTATGAAGTTAGCCAGGTCAGCCAAAAAATAATATAATAATATATAAATTCGCAATTATATTGTAATTGAAAAATATATTTCAAAATAAAATCAAAAGTGCAAAATATAAATCTTGACTTTCATCCATTGAGTCAGTGGATGGAGGCTTTTTTTAAAAACACTGATCGCTTTTTTGTCAATCACTGAAAAGCAATTGTGAGCACTATCCTGATGAACTTAGGTAGTTGGGATGATAGTGCAACACACAAATGATATTTTTGAAATCTGGTTGATTCAATTCGGCCCTGGAGACCAATGGTGAGTAAAGCAAGTGACAGACGTTGATTTTTATATTGAGGTGATATAACACACAAGTGATATTTGGAAAAACTGGATGAATCTTGGCAGAGGTTGGAACTTCTTGAAGATTAGGAGCACACTTAGAGAGAGCAGGAACTTTCTTGAAGAAAAGAACACACACATGAAAATATGCAGCCCAACCCTCGAAAAGCTGGGAAGTCGGATGAGGTCACAAGTTATGAATTAGTTTAGTTATATTAACGTCCCGTTTTAAAGCAACACGAGGGCTATTTTGGGACGGACCTCATAATTTTGAACGATGGTCAGATGACAAGGACGACACCTGAACTGACACCCCCCTCTCCACACCAGCGGGAGGACGTATGGCCTGACAATTTAATGTGCAAGAGACCCCCTCACACGACGGTTCTTCGGTAGAATCGAGTTTCGAACCTGGAACCCTCCGGTCCCGAAGCCGAGACCTTACCACCAGACCACCTCGGCCCACAAGTTATGAAAGGAACCACTGCAGTGTGGCAACAAAAACAGAATACAGCAGATATGTGAAACGACGTAGCCATAGGAGAAAGGCGGCGGAGGAGCTATTGTGTGATTCACTTTGTTTCCTGCGGATTTAATTTCTTTTACTTAATTTGATAATTTTGAACAAGAAGCTATCTGTTTCCACTAAATTTAATGCAAAAATTTAAAATTTTGGAAGCAAATGGCAGTATAAAAGACTTAGAAGAAGACAGTTTGCATTTTCAATTTTTTTTTTTATTCCCTCTCTCTCTCCCGGGAGCAGAATGATTATGTACAAGCGATGCAGAGAAAGCAGAAGTAGCAATAATAGAATGTAACAATTTTTCCCTCATTTTATATACCATTTTTTGATAGGGAAAATATTGTTTACAGTTCTAATATATTATTAAGATTTTCATAGAGATTTCTGCATGTCAATTTCAAAGCAAGGGAAACACAGGAATCTTTTAAAATGTTTAGGTCAGTAACTTTTAGTGTATAGCATGTCGATAGCATGGAATCAGATTCAGAAATAAGAAAATATTTTTAGAATGAATTTACTGAGGACTAAATTGAGATAAAACTTTAGAAATTAATTTAGATTTAAATTAGATGTTAAGATATCATTGCATATATATATATATACATCTGTATTAATAAAAATGAATGTTTGTCTGTATGTCTCATGCCTTCCTAAACCATTCATCTGATTATGATGTAACTTGGTTAGCTTATTGTTTACACTTACACGAAGGTTATAGAGATAGTACAATTATCTAACCTATATAAATAAAAATGAATATATCTCAGTATGTTTCTTATGCCTTCCTTAACTGTTCATCCAATTTCAATGAAACTTGGTCAGCTTATTGTTTACACCTACGGGATAGTTATAAGGATAGTACAATGATCTAAAATTAAAATTAAAAAAGGAATCTCAAATGCACCTATTTACCTAGGATTAATCTCCGAATAATTTGCCGAGCAGACAGTAGATTCTGTAGAAATGCTAAATCCAATATAAAGGTTTAATATTTTGTAGCTTTAGTACGCAAATGTCATACGTCATTCTCAGAGGTAACAACATTATTACAGATTATACAAGAAAGTTTTGGGGAGACAAACCCTGGGGTTTTTAAATTTTAATGGTTTTTTGCACTAACTACCAAAAATATTGTAGTACAAATAATCTTAATCTTCAAAAATTATTTTTTCAACTATATTAACAATTTTATGGTATAAATATATTTTCCATATTTAATCAATTTTAAAAGAAAATATTTTAAAACATTTTCTAAAATTAAATTTGAGAATATACTATTTTAATCTTAATTAATTTCCTAATTTTATCTTTGGTAAGAAAGTTCTCATATAATGTTTCTCTAAAATGTTCACTTTTTTCCTGATCCAAATTATAATTTTTATTTCATTATTTCTAAAAAATTGATGAATTGTTCATTTTCCATACTTAGATTGGAGAGGAAGACATTTCTAACACCTAGACTTTTTTTTTCAATGATACCTAAGACAAAGTGTGTATACATGTCAAAGCAATACATATTAAAATCTTATAATGAGGTAATAAAATCATTGATGAGACACATTTTTATCTCTTTTGCTGTTGTGTTTTAATGTAGACTGACACATTGTCTTATTGCTTCTTCCATATATTTAACATGTGCCTCTTGTAAAAAATTTTTTTTGAAAGTTTCTTCTTTTTGGCCATGCATCTGCAGAATTATAATTGCAATTTATGAAATCTCATTAGTTGTAATTAGGATTTGTTGAATATAATTGTTATAATATGATTTAAAAGTTTTATGATTAATATATTTTACTGAAAGGCTGATTTTAAATTTTCTGTTCAAAAATTTTGGAATAAAAGACAATTAAAGTTGGCCCATAAATTATTTGTGAATGATAACTGTGTATATTTATACAACAAAGGATTCTAATATCCCATTAAAAACATTTGGGAAATAAAGCATAAAATCAATTCTAGTGCTTGTGATGTTCTGTTATATAACAAATAAAACTAGTAATGATTATGGATATCTGTTTCTTCATTAATAACCATGCCAAAACTTTTTCAAATGTGATAGTAAAACAGATCTTATAAATATATAATTACAGATATTATGAAAATCAATTTGGTTTTATTATAGAGTGTTTTTCTGAATATGTTTAGAAAAGTCTATATAAAAAATTATTGCAAAACTACTATTTAAAAGTTTTTACATTATGTTTGAAGTTTTTCCCAATAAGTGTTCTCTGATAACTAAGCAATCAATTCATTTTTTTATAATCAAAAAGGTTTTTTTTTTGTGTGTCTGTGTGTGTGACACTAAAAATGTATACTATGTTACAATATACACTGCAATATACTTTGTTAATATCTCTGAACAGTTTATTATATTATTCTCCTCCCTCATAATACTGATACTTAATATTCATGAAAAAATCTAAAGGAAATTGCACATGAAGAATGATAAAATTATTATCTTGATGCACAGTGTTTTTGACTAGGATCATAAAGTTTGTAGATTCTTTCATTTTTTTAAAAAAAATTAATAACATTTTGAGTTTTTTTGGAGAGGGGGGGCTTAAATTAAACATTCTTTTTTTTCTTTTAAAAATTTTATGACATCTATTTTATTTAAAAGGTACCTGTTGAAAACAACATGGAAAAAGTTCTCTGTTGTTGGTGTTGCACATCTGGTCCTATATCACTATATGCACGAACTGACAGAAAAGGATACTGTCCAGGTATTATATTTAACTTTATTCATATTCATGAATACATGTATGCCATTTTTGTTTCCATTTGGATTATTCATTTAGGAGGATTTCTTATAGTAATTTAAATTTGTTCTCTTTGTAATAAAAATGACTTAGAATGGATGACAGAGTTATTTATAATAATGCCCTGTTATAACAAATTATAATAATCTCAAATCTTGTTACATAAATGTGCTTCTGAATTATTATTAGTCAAGCAACTTTCTCAAACATCATTTATCTTCTCGTTTAATTTTTTGATTGTCATATCTTAATCCTGAGTCCTTATTCCCTCGAATTTAGCTTTCATTTTCCCTTGAGGAAAAATGTTTTTCAGTGAAACCACATGTACCTTAAATTGTTAGATTGACTTAACATTCCATTTTACCTTGTATGAAACATTTTCATTGACTTATACTCTATCAATTAATGTGTTCTCATCTTTTATCATATGTAGTAATTTGATTACCCAAATACTATAATATATTGTTGAAACTCATTTTTAAATGTATTATTTTTTATTTTCTGCTAAAAAGCATAACTTTTTTCTTAGGTGAATCTATAGCCATCACTGCAGATTTTGAGAATCTCTCTAGTCGTACCATTATTCCTCATGCAACTCTTCATCAGACACAGACTTTTTTAGCTGGTGGGAAATCTCGAACAAGGCACAGCAAATATACAATTGTCACAGGTCTCGCCATTCAACCTGGCAGAACCACAAGTTGGGATGCTCAACTTCTTAAAATCCCTGCTGTCACTCCCTCAATAATCAATTGTTGTCTGATACGTGTTGATTATGCTGTCCGTGTGAGTTAAAGTGATTTTGTGTTTTTTTATTATTCAATTAATTTATCATAATTTCTTCCCTCCCATCTGGTTTCTTTTTTTTTTTTTTGGAAATTAGAAATGTTAATTTATTAATATAAACCTATTGAATATAAAATTAAAATTTGTAAATTTAATGTATAGTTTTTTGCTAATCTTCCAATTACTTAATTAAAGTGCAGAATCATCTATAAAATACGAATGTTCAGTACATAACTTACTTTGTATGAAGATTAATATTTTTCAAATACTTAAAGTGCTACAAATTTTAAAAATATATAACTAACATATTTCAATAATTCCATTTTTTGGTTTTATGCTAAATTAATTATAAATAAATATTATCATGTTTCAACAATTCATATTTTTAACAATTTGTTGCCTGTTAAATAAAATTTCTGATAATACAGTAAAAGTATTTTTTTTTTGTCTGTCTAATTGAAAGTACTAATTCAAACTATTTATAAAAGCATAAACTCATGCTCAAGCATATACTTTATTTTTCCTTTCAATGAGTATTTATTAGAGGATATTCTGATTGTTAGGTAGTTTACAGCTTAATTATTTTATACAAAAAATGTAGTAACTTTGATTATGTTAGTAGAATAACTTTTATTAATTTAATTTTATACAGATTATTTGTACTTGGTTTGTTAAATGTTGATGATACAATATGTATATAGAAATAACTTATTACATGGAAATTAATTTGAGAAGTTATTTGTATTTATTCATTAAATTTTAAATCTAAAAAAAATCATTTGTCGGAGAGTATTTAAATTTTGAGATGCTAATTATATTTTATTTATAAATTCATTGATTTTAAGTGTATAATTCTTTAATTAAAACTACCTGAAGAAGGAAACATCTTAATAAGTTGAATGAAAATCAAACCATTAAACCTCAATAGTTTGATTCAGATTTTCAAGACCTTACTATATTAATTCCAAAATGATTTTGGTGAATTTGAATGAGATTTGAACGTTACTAGTTATTATTGAAATATTTCATTCAAAATTGCAAGAAATTAGAAATGTGAATTTTGTAAATAAAAATATATTTGAAAGAATGTAAAGATTTATTGAGATCCTTTAAAAATATTCACTAACACTTCACTGTTAGTTTTTTCTGAATTTTCCATCCGATAATTTGGGACTGTACCATAAATAAATTACCTCTGTTAATTTTTGAATAATTTCTTTATAAATATAAATATAATTTTAATTAAAATCCTCTTTCAAAAACAAATTTTTACTTATATGCTAAATAATAGAATTTTAAATTTTTTTCCCCCTTTTGTTCTTGACATTCGTTGTTTTTCTCATCATCAGGTAATATCACTAGTACTGAATAAAAACTTAATTATAATTAGTTGATAGTTAAATTATGAAAATGTTAAAATATTGCATTGCCAATGAAGTGACAGAGACTCCAATATATCAGAAAATGAGTGAAAGAATCAATTACAAAATTACCATTTTTATAAACATAAAATAATCTGATTTAAATAAAAGTGTTTAAAGGAAAATGTATAAAAATAACTTAAAAAATTTCTTTTCAGATATCTTTGCAAATTCCTGGCGCTTATAATTTAAGCATGGATCTTCCAGTTCTCATTGGAACTGTCCCATTACGTCCTGTGAATTATCGTCATATGACTCCAGTTCTTGAAAATGGCAATGAAATCCCTGAGAGTCCAATGTACTATCAACCTGCTCCACCGTACAGTGAAGTGGATATGTCTTCGATTCCAGTAGAACGTAAGACATGCCATATATTATTAACATTTTTTATGGATGCTTGTAGTAATAAATAGAATATGGAGTGTCTATTTTAATCAGGAATCATTAATTTATTTCTGAATCATTAAATTTAGATATTTGCTTTCAAATAGAAAAATATTCTAAATAATTATTGTGAAAATGTCTGTTTGAATTAATAAATATGTAGCTAAAAAATTATACATTTTTAGATAATCCCTCATTTTTAATTATATTTTGTAGAATAGTGTAGGGAACTTTTTTACAATTAAAAACAAATCTTAGAATGTTATTATCTGAGACAGTTATGATGATAATGGTAGTGAAAATTTTACTATTTGTCTCCTGGAAGATCCACTAATCATACACTTTTTGCTGTTAAGTGGTCTAAAATAATAAAATTCAAAACTTAATAGTATAATCAGTTTTAGTTGCATAAAAGTGACCTTTTAATATCTTTTCATTTAAAATATTAATTTTGTTAACAACATTTTGTTAGATAATCTAACATTACTGAGCACTGTTTAAAAATTTGGACCTTGTAGTCTTCAGAGCATATTTTAATATAGTTTTTTTAAATCATCTGGAGCTTATTATTATTATTATTATTGGAAATACATGTCTATTTCTGTTTGAAAAATATTATTAGCTCTCCATTAAAATAGCTATCCTTTATCTTTGCGATTAGATTCTTTTCATGAAACTATAGATGTATAAACACATAAACTATTTATTTTGTCATCCTTTTTTAAAATAATTTTTTAGAGAGATTCAAATTGATTTGATTAATTTTCTAGAATTTTGTATGGTTGTATTCTATATTTGCAATGTAAATCCATATCATATTTTTAAAACAAAATATTAGATATTTAAAATAATCTGTGAGCTTCAATCTAATTTTATATATATATAAAAAATCAGTGCTCTAAAAAATAAAAAAGATAATATTTAAAATGTCACTAGTTCTAATTGAATTAATAAAATTTAAAATATAGTGTTATTATTATCATTGTAAAAATTGTTTGAATACAATGTTTCACATGCTTTCATATCACTACTTTTTTAAAAATGTATTATGTTCTAATTATATATATATATATATTTATCAATAGGCTTTCCTTTTATGCAGATTGCATGATAAAGATATATTTTAATATGAAAACTATATTTTTGATATTAGAATGAATAAATTCAATAACACATTTTTTTTAATTTTGAAAAGATTTATAATTTTAATTTTACCACTTAACTAAATTATTTTTGGACACTTTAAGATCTGGTATAGATTTAAAATTTTTAATTCACTTTTTTATATGCATTAAATTTTAATGATATTGCTAACACAATTTCCACATTAGTTTATATTCCTAGGGGGTCATGATTTTATTATAGCCTAAATTAGTGAATTATTATTTAAGAATTCTTGCTTATTTATTCTGTAAATAAATTTGTCTTTTTTTGTGCATTAGATATTTAGTACTAAGTGAATTTGAATTTATATAAAGCTCATATTATAATTTTTCTCTTGGTACAAAGTTAAAATCTTAGTATTTGTTATTATATTTTAGTTTTGATATGAAGTGGTTGAAATTTTATTTATTGGTGTTATAAAGTATTGTCTAAAAAAAAAATTCACTTTCAATAGCTCCTCCAACTTATGCTGAATGTGTTGAAGGCTCTGTTGATATAGCGGATGAAGATGATGATAATATAATTGGGGATACTCGTTTTACTCCAATGTATGCCTACGTCCACAGTTACCATCATCAGCCCCCACCAGCTTATTCAGAAGTGAGTTGTTTCCATCTGATATTAAATGTATTTTTCTAACATAATGAATCATTTTAAAAACAAAGTGATAAAAAAGATGTAATGAAATTTTAATTTATATATATTTTTTTCATTTTGTTCTCAAAGCACTGATCTAATTATTTATTAATAAAACTGTAGACAAGTATAATTTTTATTTGTTTTTTATATTTTAAAAAATTTGATTGAATTTATGAAAGAGCCTTATTTTTTATAAAGAAAATTCTAAGTGAGGTTAATTTTTTTTTAAATTAAAAAACAAACAAACATGTTCAACATAGCCAGCTTTATATTTAAAATCTAAAAATTCAGATTACTCTTCTAATTTTTTAAATAAATATTTTAAATGTAGTTTTACCTAACTTTTTGTTATATTTGTGCCCCTATTTTTTGTTATAATTTATAACACTTATTTGTGGGTTCTGGTGCATTTTTTTACTATTTTCTCTTTCTTCTGGATTACACTTCTCTGATTTCATGAAAACTGCAAAGAGTTATATATATAATAAGCTTAGGGTTTTTTCTAAAGCATGCAATATTTAATTGTAGTCTGCATACAAATGTTATTACCAATTTATTCCCCCAGCAAAGAAATATGTGCTTAATGTTTGTATTAAATAAACAAAAAATATTATAAAATATTGTCTTGTAAAATATTGCTTTACATCAATTTCATCTCATTTCACTGATAAGATAAAAAAAATTACTTACTAATCATAATTTAAAAGTTTATTCATGCAAAATAAGTACTAATACTAACTAATTTCATATCATAAACTTGCTTGTATCAATTGAATTTTGTTTTAAACTGAAGCTTTATATGATTTCATTTTAAATAATGTGTTAGTTAAAGTGAAGCATATAATTTTATTATAATTACAATAAGTACCTATACTTTTATTTTTATTTTTTTCCGCAGTTGTGGCTTTAATTCTAAAGTTTTCAATGGTTAAACCTGAATTTTTTTTTTTTTTTTTTTTTTTTGACATTGCAATAGATATCTAACTTTCCTGAATATATTTTTTAGATTGATCCTCAAAATAGACAACAGTATAGTTATAGTTCAGAAATTAGTTGAAGTTGACTGCTTTCTGAACATTCATCTCAAGTTTTGAAGAGCCTTTTGTGTGAATATGGTATTCACTTCGTGGTGGTGGTTGGTGATTGTCTTGAAAAGTGCAGATGAATACATTTTCTTGTGCTTATCATTTAAATGTTTTTTTTTTGTTGTTGTTGTGATTTAAAGTTTGGTTTAGCATTGTGTGAAGATTTTACATTTCAAAGAAATAATAATAATAAATGGGTATTTAGTTGCCTTATATTGTTTATGCTTTTGCTTCACAGGACAGTATAAATATTTTAGGTTTGTCCTTTGTAATTGTTGTATATCTCTTGCAATTGACTAATTTGATTTTTAAAAAAGTTTTTTATTGTATCATTTTAATAATTGATAAAAACTTTTTAAATATGATTTGGGATTTATGCACGAACAAAAATTTTGGGATTCCTTATGTTATTATTTTATTCAAGTATTCAGAGCACAAATTATTTATTCACTGTAAAACATTGTGCATTGACGGTGTTCATAGTTGTCTATTGACAATATGTTGTATTTGTATCTCAATAAATAGAGTTATAATACTGATTGTTAGTAAATGATTTACTAATATTGCATATTAACTCTAAATGTTGTTGAAAATATCCGGTATGAAATCAACTTTACTACCTTCCAATTTTCAACAAAGTGATAAAACAATTAGTAGCTAGTTGCTTATTTACATTTTTTAAATATGTATTGGTAGTAGTATATCAAACTTGCTTAGAATTGTTAATGAAAATTGCATTTGAAAAGTGTCTTTCATTATCATTTGCTACATTCACATATAGTCCATTACATTTGTTAACTTGTATTACATATCAAACAGTTTTCATATATTAAAAAAATTATATCATATTTTTAATACAGAATGCATTGTTATTTCTGTTTAGATATAGTCTTCCAAAACTTGTATTCTATATTTAATATTAATTTTGAATGTTATCTCACTTAATTCTGATAATTATATTATGTGTTAATTTTTAATCCATATCATACAGCACTATTTAAAATAAGAGTGTAAAACTTAAATCCCAACAAATGCCAAGTAAGATCTTAAAAATTTATGAAAACTGGAAAAAAAATCTACTCCAGTTTTTATTGAATATAGGTTTATTTTAAAAGCACAATACAAATATATATAATTGTAACATTCATATTTTTCTTCTGATATTCGGTATTTCCTACTTTGGAGGAAATCTTGTTTTCAGTGGCTTCTTTCTAGCTGGATCTGACAAGATATTTATTTCTTTTTGTAAGTGAAAATAATTGCTAATCTAAGAAGTACTTCCAAATGTAGAAATAATTGATCTTCTAATTTTCAAATCAGGGTGACAAATATTTACAAAACTCAGAGATCCATTGTTTGTTAGCTTGCAAGGTTATCAGTTGTGGATCTTGACTTTGATAGCTTTGGTTTAAAATTAGCCCCCTTTTAATAAAATTAAATATGAAATATGAATACCTTTATTGTTTCATTCTTTTTATTACATTTGAATTGGAAACTTCTCACATTAAAAAAGATAATGATGATGAAAATACATTAATATTTCTACATAGTTTGTAAATGTACAACTATAATTAAGAAATCAACATTGCATAAAAATGAAATATAAATGTATTTGTGATATATAATGTATTAAAAAAATTTGAATGCATATTGTACAATGTAAAACATATCAAATGCATATACAAAAATGGTGATTCACAAAATTGTATTATATTTATGTATTATAAAAGTTCATAGAGTATTTGTGAAAAGAGTTTGATCTGTTTTATTGTTGTGTGATTTTAAATATTTTTGTGTTTAACTTATGGTGGCTTTATTGCTGTGGAGTTATAGTTTATTGTTTAATGGTGAATGACCATTTACCTCCAATTTTATCTGCTTGCTTATCAAGTTTCATTTTTTTGTTTTTTGTTTGTTTGTTTTGAAGGTTATCAGATATTATGATTTGTTCATGTGATCATGTGATGTAAGTTTAAAATGAAATGTGTTAAGATGTAAAATATTGTTGTTGAAAGTCTTATTTAAGTAGAATTAGATATATGTAGGATTTTGAGAAAAAATTGAAGTTCTTGCCATTCATTAAAAAAAAAAAATGTCTTGTGTCTAATATTCAATTGTTGTAATTCTTACTTTCTAAGATCTATGCAGTATATTTATCATGATTTAATAGTTAACATAATAACTTGCCAGTCAATTCAAATTTTTGTTTCATTAATTAAAATTCTTGTCTATATCTTTTGAAAAAAACAAAAAATAAAGAATATAAATTTGCTCAATTTTTCTAGGAAAGCTACACATTTAAAAGTAATGTGTTAGAATTAGAATTAAGTCATATTAATCCTAGTTATATATTCAACCTTCAATATAGCTATAAGACTTAAATTTACAACTATTTTTAAATTTAAAAAAATTTAAATTTACCTGAAATGTTTGGAATGATAATTTTAAATTTTTAAAAACTATTGTTCTCAACAGTAATTTATTTAAACTTTGGTTTGAATTTATTTATAGTCATTGTATTGTTATTTAAATTGTTCATTTTGTAGAAATATTGTTAAATGTTAGGTAACTTTATATTTTTTGCAATCTTTTATCTCATTTAGGTGCCTTAATATACATTATTGGGGCATAACATATTCTAAATAAATTTGTATTATTCATTTTCTTCATTTTTTTATAAAAAATTTTTTGTGGCATGTCAATTTTTTTGAGTTTATTTACATTTATAAAAATTTCAGTAAAGAAAAAAATTAATTAGTTATATTTTTTATTTTAGCACCTATTGAACTATTATTATTATTACTGAACTATTATTTATTATTATTATTGAGGTATTGTTTATTAGTTAACTATAGTTCATTACAAATCAAATCATGACTATAGTGTATTAGAGAATATATATAATATTTCATTCTTAGAATCGTTGAAATTTACTGTATTCTTCTTCATTGATATTTTATTTGAAATTAAATAGTCAACTGTTTATACAGATTTTGCTAGTCACTATTTCTGTTAGCATTCAGATGTTTTACAAATTCCTCTAAAGAATTCTTTTAAGTTAGAGGGCTTCAATCTCTCATGTGTTTGTTTTCTATGTCAGTATAGTGTTATGAGAAGTATAGTAAAATATATATGTTTGCTTTATAGTGAGGTTTGGATGAAAAATTTTCAACTTGATTTAATTTTTTTTCTTTATTAAGATAAGCATAAAACGAATTAATTTCTTTTAAAGACAATTTCTTATCTTGTATGACCTTCTCTAGGGTAGATAATTTTAGCTTTGCAGTATAAAGGAGATGAATATTCTCATTATGTTAGCTTCTTTTAATTTTAATAAACAAGAATAATTATGAGCCACTTTTATTTGAAATTCATAATTAAAATATTACAAATACTTTAAATTTTTTAAAAAAAATTTGTTTATTATTAATTAGTTATTTTTATTGTTTGCTAACATGTGTATTTGAAAAATTTTCATTCATAACTGAGGAAGGGAATATCAATTATTTAGCAGGCAATATGGTGGCATAAGATTAAAAAAATTGTGTCAAATGTCATTTTTTCTATTATCTAATTTTTTTCATGAAATTCAAATGTTTCTCTTATTTTTTGAATTTTCAATTAATATAATATTAGAATATCACCCTTAATTGGAAATAATTTTATTAAATTTGAAATCAAAACTGAAAAGCATTTCAGTTCAGCATCAAATCGAAATACTTTTCAGTTTTAAGTAATCTTTTCTGTGTGATAAGTTAATTTAACTGCCTTCTTTAATCATAAGTTAATAATTTTTTAATATCCTTATTTCATTTGTAAACTTAAAGGTTGTACAAAAATTTCCCTATTTGAAAAAAAAAAAAAAAAAAAAATAAATAATGTGAAATTGTTGAAAAAAAAAAAAATAGCAAAGAATATAAAAGTGTTTTTAGACTAAGTTTTACTTAATTTACATTTTTTGACAAAATTATATATTGAATTAAAAAAATTCTTTAATGTGTAACATTTATTATATACTGCATTAACAATTCCTTTTCATAGTGATCTAGTATAACTGTTATATTGAAAAACTCAATAAAATTTTGTGAACCCTGTAGATTTAATCTGTGAGATACTGTAATCACCAATTTTAATCATTTTGTCCCCCCCTTCTTTCTTTAAATGATTAAAAATTAAAATTAGTAAATGACTGGTGTTTGACTGAAACTGTTCATCATATTTGCTATATGATTATTAAAGGAGAAAATTCTTTCTTTTTTATTCCAAAATCTCTATTTTAGGAAGTGTCTTAGTATTCCTACTTTCCATTATGTAATCAGATGAGTGAGTTGATGTGTTTGTCAGATTTCTTACATTTATTTTATTTTTGAATCAGAAATTTTGATATCTCATATTTTTAACATTTGATGTCTTTTGAATAAGTATATGTTATTAAAATGAATAATCATATCTTATTCTTTAAACACATATTTTAAATTACTTAACTAACTGATTTTGTATTAATGACCTCAACAATCAGGGATCTTTAAAAATCAAAGTAAAATTTTAGTTTAATAATTACAAAATTGCAGACATATAGTTTTTTCATATGAAAGTTATTCATAAAGTGTTTATATAAATCAAAGTATGCATGCACTGTTAATTATGTTAGTTCAAAGTTGTAAAGTTTTTTTTCTTTCTTTTTCTGGATGTGTTGTATACATATTTTTGTGTTTCATAAAATGTCATTCGTTAGTATGTGAATTAGAAATTGCAGTCTAAAGTCATTTCATTCTGTTTGTTCTTTTAATATAATTATGCTTTTAGTAAAATGTTATATGATATGATTTTTTATAGTTGACTTGTGCATTGTTAGATTAAAAGCAATTTGTTTACTTATTTGTAGAATTGTAACATTTTTATTGAATATTTTGTTTATATTTATTTGAAAAGTCATTAATGCTCATGTGATGCTAAGTATTTAGTTGATAGATATGCCATGTGAGAGCTTGTTTTATCTTATTTCTGCTGCTAGAGTAGATGATATTATACATGATTCTTGTTTATTTTTCTCATCTAGCCTTTATTAAATTCTGTATGAGATTGATTACAAATATTTGGCATTAAGCAAATTATTAAGGCCTTACTCATACAATATTAACTAGATTGTAAAAAGTCAAAAATGTATAATATTTTTTACTCTAAAATGGATAGACTTTTGCACCAGATAAAATGATAGCAATAAAATCAGAATGTGCATTAAGTGTTGATTAAAGCTATAATTTTGAAATTTTTTTTTTACTAAAGACTGTTAACACTTTTTACTGTGTTGCAAAGGTAGAAAAATGAAATATTTAAACAAAGTTGTTATTAATTAGGTTTGCATTTTCAGTTGTGGATGGGGAGTCAAATTCATTTCATATATGAATGTTTTTTATGCAAATATACATATTGTTTTTTCCAGATAAATTTGCTTAATACAGTTCACTGTTTCCTTCATTTATTTTTTAAAATTTAAAAACTGGTCTTTTGGGCATTTTATTTTTAAACCTACTTTTTAGTCATGTATTTTGTTAAAATGGAATTTTTTCTTTCAATTTTTTTATGTTTGTTTGAAATCAAAATTATTAAATATATATTAAGACAGTAATAGATGAGCCATTTACATTTGGTTATAACAAATTAAAATAGAGGTTTTTTTCAATTTTATTGTATTATCTAATTGATAGTATATAAATTTGAAATAGAAAAAAAATTGATTAAATTGATTTATATTAAAACAATGAAAAGTATTTAAAAATATTTAATGAATATATTTATCTGTTGAGGATCAATAAAGGGTATGATATATATGATATTTTTGTAATAAGATCTATATTGTATTTTTTTATAAGATAGGTTGGTTGTTCAGATTTTTCCTCTTCTAAATTCTCTCTTGTTGTTGCTATCTAAATGTTCCTCTAATTAATTCATCATGTAATAAAGGGGGAGAAAAGGTATTCTTTGGAAAGAATTAACTAAAGAATAGTTTTAAAAATTATTCTATTTGTAAAATAAAAATTAAGAATAAATTACAAATTTTAACATGAAGGAGGAAAAAATGCATTTTTCTGACAAAAACAAACTAAAAATTGAATTAAAAAAATTGTTCAATTTTAAAAGAATTGTTTATAAATTTTTTATAGTGCATTTTACCTGATAGGAGATTTCTCCCCATCCTTTTTTCTAATCAAAGAATTGATTTTCTGTTTATGTGTTCTTTTATAGTATTCTCGGAATTTGTGTTCCTCTTTTAGTAACTATTTTTAGAATTCAGTATTAAATATTTCTTATTTATTTATAAAATATACTCTTGCCAGGCAGTGCTTTATTAAATCTTTGAATGTTTTATGTGCTTGGTTTAGTACTATAGTTCCTTTTTTTTAAAAGTTGGGAAATACTTCTGTTTTACCCTTAGAGAGTTTATATTATCAACTAGTCAATATTTTCCCTTATTTTATGTACTTATTGTTCTTTTTTCATGTTAAATTTGCAAATTACTATTTTAATTATTTATTTAGATGTGTTGGGCTCAGTATTATGTTAAAGCAATAAGGTAGTGCCAAACACTTCTATAATAAATGTTATTTTTTCCTATTGTTGATGCCTAATTAGTACTGAATTATTACAATTAAGTGTACTGATGGAAGACAGATCTTTTTATAGTGTTTCTACTTTTGCTGCTCATGAATTAAAGGTGTATAAAGGAGATATTTCGTAGATTTTATTTATGCAAGTATTATTTTACTAACATTATACATGAAATGTAAAATAAAAAAAAATACTTATTACACACTTATAGATAAATTAATTTGCTTTATATTTCTGAATGAGAAAATTTTATAATCTTCTTTCCACCACTTACTGTTGATTCACTCCACACACTAACAGCATTGATGTTTTAAGAATTATTAAATTTCATACTCATACATGCTCTTGGTGACAATACACTCTTCTGTATTTTCAAAATTTAATTGTCTTTTAATCGGTTAATATTATAGAATTTAATTCTTTATACTTGGGGGAAATTTGGATACAAATTTTACAAAATTAAATTATGGAATTTCATAATCAAAATTTATGGACTCCTTTACATTAAGATAATGAATTATAAAATTAAAAAGTGGAAAGGGGAAAAAGAAAATTCAAATAAAAAAATACTTTTTTGTAGAATTTTATTAATTTTCTAATAAAACCATGTTTTTAGAAATTATTCTTATTACGATATGTTACGATATATTACGATTTATGTACGATAAAGTCAATTCAAATACACATGTTGCACATCAAAAATTTAACTTTGCTATTTTTTGAATGTATTTCCAGGAATAAAGAGTACGATTTTAATCTATTAATATATTTTCACATATTAATAAATACAAAAGTTAAAATATTTATAATATTTTTTATTCAGCAGCAACTGCCTCTTGTGACCAGTTTGTTCGCCGGGATTAATAGCTGCTAAAAATTTCAACTAAATATTTTGTATTAAAACAATTTCAATTCAATAGTTTTATTATAATATCTGAATTTAGAATGCATGTAATATTTCAATGAATTTGATTATTCTTCAAAAATCACGCAACCTTAATATTAAATCAAGTTATCTTCCAAGTTAGGAATGTTTGACTCTAGTTATTTCATAAATTATTTTAAAATTTTTGCATGAAATGAGATTTAAATTTAAAAAATACAAATTTCTTAGTCTTAAAAATAAATCCTTTTATGACGCTGACGGTGAAAATATACTTAAAATGCAAGAAGAGTTAAACCAATGGTCAAATATCACTAATTACCACAGTATGAAATTTGTTATTTTTTTCTTCTTTCTAATTTTTAAGAAGGGATTCTAAACATAGCAAATCGTTCCTATGATATATCAGAGTATGAATGTATGAATAATTCATTAAAAAAATTACGGAGTAGAGATATAAGGTTTAACGAAATAATGAAAACTAATAATTCAAGCACATACTGCCACGCCACTTTCTAAAACTAAAAACAAATCGAAGAGTGAGACATTTAATAAAAAAATTGGAGAAGATTGAAGGGTTTGTATTGACTTCAGAGTCACTGTTATTTGGGCTTGGTGAGATAGATTTAAGAATATTGACGATTCAATTGACTGTGGAAGAGGCAATTCCTCATTGATAGAGTCCATAATAAATTAGGATTGATGAATTGAAAATGTATAACAGCTTTTGTTTAAAAATAGGTTTAAAAAAACATTATTACAGTCAAAATGTCAAGACACCGCACCTTTTTTTATCCGCAAAAATGCAATGTAAAATATAAGTATAGTATCGCTGTCTTTTATCTTAGGATGATAACGGCAGATATGTTCTAACAAAATAATGTTAATACATGTGCAACTCGCATTCCCTATGTGATTATGACATCACATGAGTTAATTCTTTCAATCTTTATTTCAAGTTAGTAAATAATTTAAATTAAAGAAATAACGAATTTCAAATGATGCATTTTAAAAAATTTATTTATTCATACACATCTAGAAACATTCATTAAAACATTTTTAAAAATTAATATTTAAAATAAGATAAACGAATAACAAACATATAAAAATAAGATAAAAGAAAAATATAAAATCATTTAATGAGCCATCTGCATTTATATTTCTGATATGGTATATATGAGAAAGCCATCAAATGGCAAGTCGTGAAGCGTTTTAGAGCATAACATTACCAATAGGATAGACATTCGATTTTAGTTAAAAAAGCGTTTTCTTGAACTAATATATGCTTGTCTATTCATTCGATTTTAGTTAAAAAAGCGTGTCATTGACATTCGATTTTAGTTAAATTCCTTTCCGATTTTCCTCAAACTAATATAAGCTTGTCTATGAGTGCAGTGCAGCCAGAATTCAGAAAGTTCATCATAAAAATAATATAAATAAATCCTTTTCTTTTTAAAAAGCATATTACAAAAGAAAGTTTTTTGTTTTCAGGAGTGTGATATTTAAAATAATTTTTTTGGTATATCCATTTATAATGGCACTCTTGTTGCTGAAAAATATATACAGACATTTTAAATTGTCCTATTAGGTTTTATAAATCCTTACTGTAGTTTTGTTCCTAATTCGAATTAGGAACAAAACCACAGTAATTCTTAAAAAAAGAAACAAATAAACATGTATTATTGATACTATAAAAATCTTGACTCTTTGGCCCAAATATAGGAAGCAAGATTGGTTTGAAAGTATCTTTAATACTCTCTTCTGATACTTGTTATGAGTTTAACTTCAATTATTTAATATTTTTCTCTCCCTTAATGCGTTTGACTTTCGACTAAAAGCATATGGTATTTGCTATTTTATTAGTGATCAGAAAATTAAAGAAATAAAATATGTACTGATATACACTATTAGAAGAGCTCAATTATGTTTTGGGATCTATGAAAAAATTTTTTTTTTAAAGTACTACTTTTGAAGTTCTTGAATAGAGATAGTGAAGGATAAAACAGCAAAGGCTGTTATCCCATAGGAATAAAAAAGTTACTCTTAGAGAAGTACTACTTTACTAACTGTTTTTTTTTTTTTTTTTTAAATTGCGCTTACAAGATTTTTATTATTTCTGTCGCTTTATATGCTCTTTAATATAATACAAAACTTTTTTCACCCTATCTGTTTTACAATTTTTTTTTCATGACTATGATTGATCCTTTGACTTTAAAAATCACATTCATTCTTTTAAATAGTAAGTAATACCATAAGATATTTTTATTCCTTCATATAATTCAACCCATTTTAAAGAATTTAAAATGATAATTTTAAAGATAAAGATTTTTAGTTTTTTAACTATCTAATTATAGCAAAAAATATTTTTGTGATCGGCCAATTTTAGCTTGGTAAACTGTAATCAAACTTATCAGTTGTAACTTTTGAAAAATTAATATCAGTGGTTTTTAATTAATTAATTAATCGATTTAATTGCATGATTTTTCTTTTTATTTATTTACCATTTATCACCAATAAATAAAAAATTTAAAGGCATTTCAAAACTTTTTGAAACACTGCATAGTTCTTTAAATCTCTAGTGTAAAGTAAATCTCTAGTGTAATGTAAATTGCACCTGTTCTGTACAAGTGTCTTTGGCCAGTACACATTGTACGCAGTTCATTTTATGTGTTGGGTTACAGTCATAGTAGTTAATTTAGTTACTTGAAAAATGCCTTTGAATCTCTGTCGCTATGGTATAGATTAATTGATTTACTTTAATTTGTTGTTTTAAATCAGTAAATAGTATAGTCAGTATATTCAAAACAAATGTTTCTAGTCAGGAGTTTTTTTTTTTTTTTTTTTTGTTAAACTTTCAAATAGTACTTAAAGTAAGGTTTTGACATAAGCTAATAAATGCGTAATTTAAGTAAAACTTTCAAGTAAAAAATCGATAATATTGGATTTATTGATAATCTTGTGAATATTTATCATCGAAGATTACGATTACACATTTCCACCTCATTTCCCACGTATTTTTACCTTCAGCGATAAAGCTCATAATGATCGCAAGATTAGCAGATGTTATTCTGCCTGTCATCATTCCTTATGATCTGATGTAACAAAAAGTTCACTCAGTATCAATAAAAGGATAACATAAATTTTAGAAAAAAGAAGAAAATAAGAAAACGTATCGAACGATTTTTGACGTTTCTCACAGAAAGACATAAAAAGATAATGTTGTCATAACAGTAGAAATATTTCTATTTGAAAGGATAACGATAAGTGAAGGAAGTTTTTAAGTGTCTCTCAGTTTTTTCAGCTAATAAAAATTGGGAATTGTAAAATTCTTTTAACAAGAAAAGAACGCAAAAGAGAGTGACGATTAGGCAATTTAGAAATGGACTGTAATACAAAAATATTTCAAAAGTAGAGTTAAAAATCTTCTTTATTAAAATGCCGTTCTTGAAAAACACCTTTGTCTTTAAATAGATAAAAAGTTTATGTTCTTTTTTGAAAATTATTATAGAGATTTTTTTTCTCTTTGAAATACTTTTAACAAGAGAAATTAAATGCGTATCAAAACAGATGTGTTTTTGTCAAAACGACGTAGAAGTTACAGTCAGTTAGCAAAACAAACGGATGTAGTTCTTCCTAAACTTCCTCATATGCTTTCTAATAAATGAATTTGTGCCTTATCAATCCATACCAGTGGTGAATAATATTTATGAAAGAAAACTATTAGCGTGAGAAATTTTGGCTATTAATCGTTGAGATGCGAGAGCAACAGAAATCGCAGTTCAGATGTTTTTCTCCAGATTGTTTGAAATCAACATTTGACACAGAACTAAAATTGCAATAATAAAATTTATATATTTAGTTCCATGCTTTTTAAAAAATTATTGCGAGTATATTCTTAAAGAATGAATCCAAAGATTCCTTGATGGATTTGGTACCAAATTTGATAGGAATTTTCTCCTTATGTGTTAAATTTGTGAAACAAATTTTATTTATCTAGCTTTTTTCGTTTTGTAGTTTCCGTATTAATTTATATTCGGACACCTTCTAAGTGGATTTCTTTTTAAATTGATGAAGATTCTTTAAATTGATAAAGAATTTGGAGTAAAAACCATATATCAAATGACTGACATTATTTAAAGTTAATATATTGACTGGTTCATTTTAGATCCATAAAATTCAAGTGCCTTTTCCGAAGCATACAAATCTTTATACCGCAAATCTCCCCATAGAAAGTTTGTAAATCGATGGAAGAAAGTGCTATTTTAGAAAATCTTAATCATTCATCCTATTATATATCATATACGGATATATGAATATATAATCTATTCATATATCATATACAGGTTTATAATCAAACTACCTGAAAGATTTATATAATTTTTTTTCGAAAGGAATACAATAATTACGAATTTTTTTAATGCTACGTTAAAAAATTGTAAATTAATTGTTGATGCAATTTTTTTTGAGACAAATTTGCATCTCTAATTATTAGGTAATATCATAAATTAGCATTTAATAAAGAAAATTGTTGAAATTTAAATTATGTCCATTTATAGGAGAACAAAAAATTAATTTTTTAAGCAACTGTACAGATACCAAATTGAATGATGCTAAAAAGCTTCAATAAAACCTGATCGATCTTTTTTTGGTCGCTTTTAATACGATGCATGATTTATATTTTGATGTAAAGAAGCCGATTTATTTTTGCGTTAACTATTCATTAAGAACTTAAAATTGTCATATGGTAGTATAAAACTTTCATTAAATACAAAATGTCATTTAAAAATTTAATGGCGAATTTTGTCAGTATGAATCCCTATACTCAGAAATATTTTGAGGTCTCTATATTCATTCATTGGCATAAATTTGTTGTTAGTTTAGTAAGGCAAAGTATTTCGAATATGTTTTGAGCTTCCTTCCTTTCCAAGGCCTTTTAACACAAGATATGAATATACTTAAATGCTTTGTGAAAAACCAATTTTTATAAATGATATAAGAGAAAAACAAAAATAAATAAAAATGTTTTTATTCTGTTATTCAAACATTTGATGGAAATCATTTTCATTTTACCATGGACTTATATTCGAAAGCAAAATAAATTATTATCATTAATAAAAAATTTAGTCTATACAAGTTTGTAACCAATTGAAGAATGAATTCAAATGAACATTTTACAAAGAATGGGATTTCTACGACTTCTTCAGTAGTAATATCATTAAATTTAATCATTAAGTTAAAATAACAATTGTTGCAAAATCACGAATTTTTTAAGTATTAACAGTAATTTAACTAATAAATTAAACTTTTCTCACAAAATATAGTGCTCATCAATTTACTACAAGATATATTGTCGAACACCTTATATCTTGGGAAGTGGAAATGTGCAATTTTGGAACAACTTTTTGAAATTTCATCTTTTTTAATTAAAAATTAAATGACATTTGGACAGCATTTCTGAAAATATAATTGAACGAAAATGAATCTTACACCATTTTAAAATATAAAAAATCGTCTTTTTAATTATATACATTTAAAAATATACAAATTTTGCTTAATATATTTGCTTAATTATTGATAATAGATTACATAATTGACCAGAAATCCAAACCATTCTTATTGTTTTATCAAATATTTAAAGCATTATTTTTTCCATCGTTGAAAGCTAAAGAAGAGTTTTGTTTAATATCTGTATAGAGTCAACAAGACAAGTAAGAAAAATGATGTTATATTTTTACGAAATTCAAAAAATGAATGAACTGAGCATTTACATTTTTAATGGCACAATGATATTATGGGATTGTTCCCCTTTAGAAAGATATGTAATAAATAGGGCCTTAAATTAGACAATTAAAATAAAAAATGCTTTAATGACAGGCATTTTGGAGGATTTATGGACATTGTGGATTGTATCATTATAATAAAATGATTCAGTTTAAATTACAAATATTCATTTTTTCAGATAATCTAGCAGATCATCAAAGGTGATTAGTAAAATAATAAAAATTAGTTCATAAAATTATGGCGATTATACAAATGGAGATTATTATATATTCTATATATATATTATAAAAAGGGAATTATATTATGCAAAATAATGTATGTAGATTATATTATATAAAGTAATCATACCTGCTTATGATGGATATAGTCACAAGATTTTATACAAGTGTTTAAAAATTCTATCAGTGATTGGAATTGTTGCAACTTTTATGCTAAAATGCTAACTAAAATTCAATTCGGTGAGTATCTCGAAGCAAATTAAATGTAACTGAATAATATAGCTTTTTTAGTAAAAGGATAAATCTCTGATTATGATCTCTGCCGTTTGGGATTGCGAGATCGTACTAATTTCAAGATTACACAGAGATTAAAATGATACTCAAAATTGAAAGTATGTTAGTGAAGATTGTTAGATGTTATCTTCGAATGTGATAATTCATCATCCAGATTTTAAAATGAAAAGCAATTTATAAATTGATTGATGAATGTCCTTCAATTTTTTTAGAGTTCGATTTCTTAAAGTCCTATCTTCCATTAATCGTAAGACGTGCAAAACTTTTACTCAGAGACATGGCGAGCATCTCGCATTGACGTGCGCCTGTGAGAGAAAAAGAGTAAAAATGCCGATTCAAGTGGTAAATGATGCTGACTTATCCGCTTCGCTTATAGTGACGCATTTAATGTACAAATCTGAAAACTGTACTGTATACAAAATTTCCTACTGTACTTTATAAATTATTAAAGTGTATATGGAATATAGCAATAATGGAATAAAAGAAAAATTTGCAGTGAATTCATAAATATTATTGTTGTAAAAATAAAGAGAACAAAAATAAATAGAAATAAAATCGACCAAGAAAAATGTATTTTAACGAGTAACATGCAAATCTTGCTTAGTGTTGTCCACGATATGGCGAAGATCAGCGAAATGAAAAGCACAATACCCTAATATAAAGTTATGAAAACTAACTAAACTTGAATTTTTCCTGTTTATTTTTCTTCGTAATAATGATATTGCCTAAAGAATAACAAACGACAGAAATTGAAATAAATAATTTAACTAGTGGAGATGGTCTCATCGTAACATTTTCGTATACACTGTAATAAACGTTGTTATCGTTCTTCGCATAAAATTGTTGATCTTTAAAAGTCACTCAAGTGTCCCGAATGAAATGAGTGCTCAGAATTTATTTTCATACATGAGAGTTGTGTGTTCCTATTATAATAAAAAAAGCTATACATTTGTATTAATTGTGAGCCATTGTCGAACAATCGATCTAAAAAACCAATCTTTTGCTGAATATAGTGTTTTTACTGAATTTAAGGTCAAGATTTCGACAATTCACTAACATGCAATTAATACACAAATACCAGAATATGTGTTTTGAAATTTTTTTTCCCAACCGAATAAGACTAAAATTCGACATAGAACTAAAATTGCATTGATAAGATCACATACCAAATATCATTTGTTGAAGTCTTTACGTTTTTGAGTTATTGAGATTATATGCATGCATAAGTACAGTTTGACCGACAGGATCGAGTTTCAAATTCGAAAAGATCTACATTTTAGACAGTAAATCTGTGCCTCAAATTTTATCAGTCTGTATTTTAAATTTTGTAATTACTGTGCTCACTTTTACTCGGACAGCTGAATTGACAGATTTCCTTTGCATCGATTTCGTTTATTATTTGATTGAATTTTATAGTTTTAGTATATAGTTTTAAGTCCATGTACTAAATTTTATCTATGCAACCTAAAATATTTTCGATTTATTGTGTTCAAAGACTGACATAGAGACATAATTCCCAAAGCGTACTTTTCAGATTTCGGAAAGTTTGAAACTAAAATTTTAATAAAATGCCAAATTCATTTTTTTTTGCAGTTATAATATTTTCTCTGGCTATATTATGCATATGAGAAATCTAAAAATGTTCTAAAAAGAGAAGGAGAGTGAGATAATGAAATTACAAAGTTCTCTATATTTGATACCACTTGAGCAGAGATTACTCTTAAAATTTTCTTTATTTCTTAATTTGACAGTTAGTCAAATCAGCGAAAATTTTATTTCTCCACTAGGATCCGCAATTTCTCCCGCATATCAGCAAAAAAAATTTCGAACTCGCCAGGAAAACAAAAAGTCAAAAAATCGCTGAAAGATGGTATTTTGATAGACTTTGTTTAGAAAAAAATGTTCAATTACACAAAATTTTTGAAAATGATTGCAGAATAAAAATGTTTGATTCAAGAGTTTTAGTTTTAATGCCCCCAACACACAAAGGTGAATCGTAATCAAATCGGATCGATTTAAGGTTTTAAATAAAATAGTTTCGAACAATCACAGTTTTCATAGATCAGTCTGTCTGCTGAGACAACCTGAGTGCTGATTGAGGTATTATCTTTAGAGCCACCACTGTTATTGAATAGTGATTTTGAAAAATTTAGTTAGTTTTAATGGCTGATTTAGTTGACTGGAGGACAACTTTTTTAAAATTAAAAATATTAGTGTCCAAGAGTATTGTTCATTGTCAAATATGATTCACACATCAGATGATATAGATAAAGCTAAACATTAGTAATTTATTAGAGCATTTATTGACTCAAATTATATACAATTATTTACATTTAGACTATTTTAATACATTTATTTCTATTATTAAAGGTTTACAAATTAGTCATTGGGCCCTGCATTGATAGGATATATATTAAATTATATTTGCCTTAAATAAAACTGATGAATTCAAAGGGGGGGACGTCACTAGGCGATAGAACATTCTGTGGAGTGACGAAGCCCATTTTTAAATGAATGAGCAATTTAACACCCACAGTTATAAAATTTGAGGAATATAAAGACATCACGCATTCCAGGTATGATCCTTGCATCCTGAAAAAGTGTCAGTATGGTTTTATGGTCAGAACTACTTTTATTATTGGAGCATATTATTTTTTGAAGAGATAACTGCAAATAGAAATCAAACTTATTTTGCCAGGATAAAAGTATTATGACCTTCTGAGGGGTTAACAATGTATTTGCATATAGGACCTTTAAGATGACCCATTTCTATCCTTGATCGCAGAGTAAAGAAATTGCTAAGACAGCATTTTAAAAATATTATTCAGAAAAAAAAAATTCATTTGTTCATCAAAAAACTCAGTTTTACCTTCAAAAGAATTTAAGTACGATAAATAGTAGTTTATTTTTTCAAAAACTTAACTATTTTAGGCGAGTTTCAAGCGCTGACTGGCATAGACGTAGGGATCTAAAATCGCGCGTTTTCATAGAATAGAGGCATTTAAATTTTTATAATTTAATCACTTTCAATTACAAAAGAGTTACATTTTTATTTAAAATATTAATGCCTCAATATTTTATTAAATCTGACTATTTAATTAAATATACTCACAAAACAATTATCTGTGTAAAAATATTTAATTATTTACAAAATTATTATAGTAAATTCATCAAAAAATTTATTGATTCAAACTACATAAAATAAAATTTTTTCATTTATACCATTTTTTATTAAAAGTTACTTAACTTAAATAAAAAAATGATAAAACCTCAATTGAGTTTTAATCAAATTGATGGCAACACACTGATAAAAGCTAATTTTCCCTCAAAACTCAGAAGGTTCTCGTGCAGGTTAAACTTCATTTTTGTTTTGTGTGAAATAAATTGTTGGAAAATATAATTAAAATGTTTTTAATATTTTTAAAAAATTCATCAAAAATAGAAACATTTAAAGTTTAAAATATTGGCAATATAAAATTCATTTTTAACTTAAATTAAAAGAATGCAATTTTTAAAATTAAAATAATGCAAAAATCAGTAGTGTGTTGTAATTTTTCAGAAAATGTCGTGGGAAATCACCTCAAATTTTGTTTTTTTTTAATTAAAATTTTAAAGGTATCGCTCTAAGGTATTCTCTTACATATGAATGGGCAAAGATTTATAACTATAACTCAAATGGTCTGGTCTTTAAGATGTCAAAACACGCACGCACACACGCACGCATGCATGCAAGCACACACGCATATTTTTCATATACCAGTTAGATATTTTACATTGAAACTCATTTAAAAAAAATAGAATTTAAAATAACGATTGATAGCATGTATTCACCAAGGTTTCCAAACACAGTAAAAATATTTAACGGCTTTGTCCAATTTACTTAAAATTAAAAAAAAAACACTATATATTTTTCAGTTAAAAAGGACAAACTGTTTAACCAGATAATTTATTATTATTATTGTAATTTTTCTCAATTCCAATCGCTTCAAAATCAATCTAGAACAACATTTGCCATTGATCAGGCAAAAATGTAAGTTATCTTTGCAAATTTATCATGAGAAAAACCAACTTTCTACAGCTTGAAGTACTTCGAGAGGCTATCTAGATTTTTTTCCAACTTTTTTTTAATATTTTGCTTGATAATAACTTGTTCTCATTTCAAAAAGAAATATGCTAATTTCTCACAGATAAGGATAAAGAATCCTCCAAACTGCACATTTTAACAATGATAAAATTATTACTATATGATAAAATTATTACTATTTGGTACAAATTTTTAGTAAGTGAACCACTAAAGAGTTAAATTTTTATTAAAAGATTGCTGTTTCAGTAAAAACCTTTTTTTTATCTGTTTATGTATAAGTTTTCGTATAATGTTTTCACTAAATACAAAGAAAATATTTTAGGGCGTCCATCATTAATGCGTAATTTGATTTTGATCTCAATATATTTTAAAGCCTTCAGCTCTGAAATAAATGTCTATAACACTGAAATTGCTTGGAATTGCGGTATAAACTTTGAGTTACTAACATATCGATTTTTTTGTAACAAATAAAAAGGGTTTTAATATTTTTCTGCAATAAATAAATAAATAAATAAAATAAAAGATAAAGTAAAATTTTAGGTTCTTCTACAAAAGTTTTAAAAAAAATGTGTTGCCCTAAGGTACACATGTTTCATATGTTATTATTCTTACAAGGGTATTTTTATGCCATCGATAAAGTATTTTATTAAACCTATATTGAATATTTTATTTTATTTAGTATATACTCTCCTTTATGAGCCCGGTGACGTAGAGACGGTGACGCTTCGCACCCAACGCACAGGCCCGAGATTCGATCCTCGAGCTGTAGGTATTGGTCCTCATGGGCTGTCATGTGACTGAGTTAAGTTTTATATTCTCCTTTTATTCACCAACAAAGAATCATTTCCTTTTGGGAAATCATACTTTATTAACCCTTCTTTGCATAATGATAGAAATTACCGTCATAGTATTTAATGAATAAAAAATTATACCCGAAACAGGTGTACGATAAATTGGTTGTTGCTGGCTACTTTTCCCCCTACTATTGCGTAATAAGGAAAGTAGCTGTAAAAAAAATCAAATGTCACGATCATTATAATGAGTTTGAGTTTGTCATTCCGCTGCTTGTTGTAGTTAGAAGAAATGTATGATTTCTTGAATATTTTTTTATAACTATTCTGAGATATTTTTTTTCTAGTAAAAGCGCTAATGAGTGAAGAACTTTAGTGGTTTAGTTCAGTTATATTAATGTCCCGTTTAAAGAAACACGAGGGCTATTTTGGGACGGACCTCGTAATTTTGAACCATGGTCAGATGACGGAGACGACACCTGAAGTGGCACCCCCTCTCCACACCACACCAGTGGGAGGACGTTTGGCCTGACAGATTTAACTTGCAAGAGACCCCCTCACACAACGGTTCTTCGGCGGAATTGTGTCTCGAACCTGAAACCCTCCGGTTCCAAAGCCGAGACCTTACCACCAGGCCACCGCGGACTTGAACTTCAGAAGGGAGGGGCATTGAAGATTTTGTATTGAGCTTAACATGAGAATTTGCATGATGATGGATATTTTCATCATACTGCTTTCTAATAATTTTACATTATATATTTATACTAGAATTATTTTTTCCCTTAATCTAGAGCATTTTCCCTTTAATCTAGAGCAGAGTTTCCCAAACTTTTTTGTGTCGTAGACCCCTTTCCATTTCTTTCCGTATTGAATAGACCCCCTACTTACCTGATATTGATTTCCTGTAAATTTCTAACTGTAGTGAAGTTTACTGTTAAAAACTTAAAGTAAAAACACCTGTTAATTTATACATTTATTAATTGAATTTAAATTTATACTACTCAAAATAAAATTTCGTATATGTTATGTAAAATCTATGTAACATGAAATAAACATAAAATAAACTAACATAAGAAAAAAGTCAATATTTTTAATGAGAAGGATGAGCCTGATGCTTATGTGATGAATAATGAATAATGTAAAGGATGAATAATGTAAATGTTTTGATATTATAAGATAGTATGATGTGAGTAAATAGGTACTATCAGTGTATATGTTGAGATTTACTATCGTGGATCCCAATTTTCATTTCATGGACCCCCAATTTTTTTTTTTCGCTGACGTAGACCCCTTGTAGGTTGTCATATACCCCTAGGGGTCGATATAGACCACTTTGGGAATCACTGATCTAGAGCATGAATTATTTCTTCTTGATTTATTTCATAAAAAAAAAAAGAAGAAGAAGAATCAAAGAACGGTTAAAAAAACTGTTTCTTAATGCCTATTTTCCTTTTTAAATTTAATAAAGCGTCTGGACCATCCAATATTCTAACATTTTTTTTATACATAGGTTTGATGGAATACGCATGGGTAAATTAAGATAAAATGATTATGCTATCTCATTAAAAAGTTGCAATTCACTCGATCTGTTCGGTCTAAGATTGACTACATAGAATGTGCTACATATAGTTACGAATAATTGCATAGATTATTTATTTATTGAATAGACAGTTTTTTCAAAAGCTATTTTTAATTTTTGACTGAGGTAAAGATAAAAGTTGTCCGATTTGAATTTTTTCGAAGAAATATAATGCAGATTTTAAACTGATTGATTTGGAAAGAGCGTAAATATATTTTTTTCACATTTTTAGAAGTATCCTCAAGCATAAAATCATGTTATAACTTCTGGAAAAAAAAACCCACTTGTTTTTTAAAGTAAGATACAAATTTGAAAACTTTAATATTTATTGAATGCAATAATTACTATTAATGTTATTGGCAGTTCTGACAATCATAAGTGTTGTATTAGCTTTTTTCCTTTTTTAGATAAAATTGTTTATGAATATCATTAAAAAAATTTATGTAGAGACTTTTTAATTTGAAAGCAACATAAATTCACTTTTTAAAAAATGAGATATATAATTTATGATTAAATAAGTAAATTTATATCTAACACAATATCTAATACCTTAAAAAATGAGAATGTTTTGTTATTGAAAACTTATTAATAAAGGAAACTGCGTAAGGATTGGTTATGAAATTACGAAATTTCCCGAAACAAAATAAAATAGACTTACACCACTTTCAAAATAAACATTTTATAAAGTACTACTAATTATTCAGCAGATATATTATACGAACAGTGTGTATGAGCTGTATACGAACAGTGCATTACGATGTCATGCAAATACTGTTGTATCTTGCGATAGCTGAGGTACGACATATTAACTGTTTCAAATTATAGAAGCTTTCCCTGAAAGAGAAATTAATGCTAAACATTGTTTGAGGTTATATTCACAACTAGCCCTAATTTTATAAACAGTATTCATAGTTATAATACACGCTTTATATTTAAAGAAAGCAATAATTGCAAAAATATAAAAATAGAGAAATGACGATAAAATGTTAACTGATAATGAAGTAGTTTTTAATTAATCTTATCTAATCAACGGTAGCGACCAGCTATTTCACTGAGAATATTGGTTACTTTTAATTTCAGTTATACCTTTCAGGTAAAATTTCATGATCAAGATTCAACCAAATTGCCAAATATTAAAGGCATATTATTTTAGTTGTCTTACATATGTTCTGTTTATTGTGTACAGAAGTCACTGTATTGAAGACCGGTTTCATGATATCGTAACACAACTGAAAAAGTAAATATCCGTTTCATCTATTTTTTAATTATCACAGTACTATAATTTTTTATTTTCATTTGTAAACTATTTGGATCTTAAATCCATCTTCTTTAAATTTCAATAATGAAAGAAAATTAAGCGATTGAATATTTGTTGTAACAAAATATCTGATTTACAAGACACTAATGTAATTTACCGTTAGAAATTAGGCAAAAAATTATTTTTTAAAAATTTGCAAAAAATCAAGTGAACTTTTAATAACTAGTAAATTAGTATCAATGAAAAAAATAGTTTTTGAATTTTTACAGTGGTATAAAATTTCTTTAATTTTTAATTAAGAATTTAAAAAAAATTGCCTCCAAAGTACATCCTCTAAGGTATATACTTGCCAAATTTGGTAACCATTGGTCAAATAGTTTCCTTGTAAAGTGCAAACACACACACACACACACACACACACACACACACACACACACACAC
>JAPMOQ010037330.1:3340033-3405148 GCA_026543055.1 Argiope trifasciata | reverse complement strand
AAAAAATTAAGAGTGATCCAAATTAGAAGCTGTTTTGGCTTGTAAAAGCTTTTAACGAAATCATATCCTCATTTTGTATGCATACTTTCTTGAATATAAAACTTTGACATCATAAAAAAAAAGAAATTTGGAGGAAGGAGGGGGTTCTGAACACATAGATTGTTGATTTTTGAAAAAAAAAAGACCCTTTTAAACTGCAACATCTTTTCTTTTGATGGGAAAAAGTAAAATTATCAAATTATACGTCGTTTGTTATTGCTTGATCAATTACTACAGTCACAATTTTTCTCTACGTTCTCTACGCAGATTTACTTCCCTATCCAGAATTTCCTTAGATAGAAAATCTCAACACGCAGAATCAATCGTCAAAAGTTCGTAATATTCAGTGGACCTTGGGATGTATCTTTTAACTGGCGAAATGCCTTGAAGATAAACATAATCCTTTCTCAGACAAAAAGTTTGCCGAAAAAACATTCTATCTGACGAAGTTAGTGGTACAATTCATTATTAGGCAGACGAATTTCAGACCTTTTCGATTTCAATTGAATTTTCGATTGAATTAAAAGACCGTGTTATTTTCTCATATTAGCTAAAACGTGATTTATTATTATTTTTCTTTTAAAATCGAAATTGCATCATCAGGAGAGTAAAAATATAATATTTAGCTTTAATCCAACCTATAAGTTTTGCACGGCAGTTGCCTAAACACCTCCTGTTAATTTGTATCATCAAGTACTCTTAAGGAAGTTCAAATTTGAATCACATTGTAATAATTTAGAAAATGTTTTTAATGTTATAAGGTTCCTTAATAAGCGAATTCACCCATTATTTTGTTAATTTAAGCACTTAATTTGTTGTTTTAAAATAATGTTATTTTCAACAATCTAAGCGTTTAAGATTTTGTTTTGACTTCTATACTTGAGAAAACTATGTATCTCCAATTCCTTTTGAGCATTAATAGAGGTGCATTCTTAATAATAATTTTTTTTAGAAATCTTAGTGTTAACTTTTTTAAAAAGTTTTTCGCTTTTAATATCCCTTGCAATTCACTACAATGACAAATATGACATTTTCAAACCCAGTTTCTTTCCAAAAATTTCATTCAGGAATTTCCTAGTTTTGTGCTTAACCCTAACTTTTGAGCTCTACAAAGTCACGTAAAAGGTCGCGCGGATTATAATTGTAGTTCATTTTCAAATCAAAATAAAACTCCAAAATAATTAATCAACATTCTCTACTCAACTTTAAACATAACAAGGCACTTCTTCTTAATTATTTTTTAAACATCAAATTCATTTAAAGTTACTATTGTAATCCGCGCGACCTGTGCAGGGTTAAGAATTTCAACCCTACGATAGGCCATGGAAACTACGATATTAATACATTGGTTAAATTAAAGTGTGGTAACAAGTACATAACATTTTAGTGAAAAAAAAAAGATGATGACCGAATCTGTGACTGAATGGAAATGTGAGAGTAAAAATCGTTGATTTTATAAATATGATTCAAAGACTGACCTTTACAAATATAAGAATACCATATTTATCAATATTCAAAAATCTCCCTGCAAAAGGACAGCATTTTAAATTAGAATGCATTGAATGAAACAACTTAAAATCATCAACAAATAAAAGGCACTCAGAGTACTTAAAAACATTAGTAGGAGCATTTACAGATGAAATAAAAAGCATGGATCCAAAATTTTATTGTTATGAAACACTGGAAGAACCCAAGAATTCATCTGAAACAGCATTATTAGAATCAGTACCTCTTACCTAAATGAAAAGGAAACCTCGCTTTCAGGTTGACATGAAAAGCCAGGACTATTTAACTTACTTAAATTTTTTTCCAAAATCTATGCAATCAAATGATTTCGAACAGCTACTGTAAATTGTGAACTAATTTCAAATGAAGTAATCTTATTTGACAAGCAACATAAGTGACATTGAATGTTTATGTGTGAAACCTAGTTGAATCGAAGGAATTAGATATTTAATTTGCTGGAAAAATCTTTTAGGGATTATACTTAAAAAATTTTTTTAGACATTATATAGGAAAAATTCGATTATTTTTACAAACATGTAAGCTTTCATTTTTAAAAACAGAAATAATTCTTATATGCTACCAAACATGTGGAAATGCATTATATCTCAAATACAAACTAAATAAAATAAACAGAGAATAAATGGAAAATTCCAAATATAAATGAAGGAATTTTATCAACGCCAAAGATAAGATTTAAAAAAAAAAAATAAAAAAGATTTTAACTCTTTTATCGCTTTTCTTTTATAAGTAGCGCAATCGATTTTTACAAAATCATAGATAAGTTGCACTTAAATGTATTCTTTGTAACACAGTAAGTGCTAAACTTGCAAACAGAATTAAAATAGGTAGTAAAAGCATTAGTAATATCGCCATCACTTTCATGATATACGCTGTTAAAGTATAACGGGTAAAATTAATAAATGTTAATTATTTTTTTTTAAAAGACCAAAGTGTTATTACAAAAATTAAATTATTTTCCATGAACCGCAAGTATGCAATATAATCTTTTCAGATGTTAACAGTGAAGCGCAGAGTTCTACATTTATTTACTTAATAAGAATTATCTTTTTTAAAATTCAATTACTGTCTGTCCATCACAAGAACTCTGCAAGACGATCGTCTATGTTTCCGGCGGGCGTCATAGAAACAGGTTACTGTAGGAAGAGTTCATTTCGTGGAGGTAGAAATTCATTCAAGTTTCTCAAGCTGACACGTTTAGCGCCAAACTGGCGATAGTATGTATTATAACGTTTAATTGTTGAAAGCAAATTTAAAACCTACACAATCACAAAGATAAAATTTATTTGCGTACTCGGAGTATTGACAATATCTGATATTTCTGTTATTAATTTACAGAGAGAAAAGCAAATCAAATAGAAAAACTGAATAATTATTTGCATGTCTAACGACTGCGCAAGAAGAAAAAATTAAGAAGTAAAATCAGGCAAGATAAAAAATTAATCGTTATCATTTCATTTGATTTAAATTTATATGTTATTGATATAAATTCATCCGCAGCAAACGCATCTAATTTAACATAAAAGCAATAATATACTTACTTAATGTAATTATTTCATTTGATTTAAATTTATATGTTATTAAGAGACAAAAAAATTATATGCAGTTAAATATTAACCAAAGAAAAGATTAATAAAACATAAAAGAAGTAAGTTAAGCGAGTATAAAGATAGTGCAACTGCGACTAAAGCAAGAAGACGAACGAGCAACAAGTTTTTCTTATCGCTACCATTAACGCCAAGAACAAGAATACTCCCCAAGACTTCCGTCTGATTCCACCCATTCAAAATGGATCTTCCCAACCGAAGCCGGTTTCTATGACGCCCGTTATAAATACAGACGATCGTCTAGCAGAGTTCTTGTGATGGACAGACAGTATAGGGTTTTGTGCTGAAGCCACAGCAAGAGTTGTTTCAACAAGAGTTAGAATTATTAAATGTGTTTCACCTAATCCACATGCAGCGTCAAAGAATAAAATGCCATCATTCACGTAAATTATCAATTTACTTACTGTTTTTTTAAGCTGTTTGATGATCTTTCGTTCGTTAGCTGAAATTTTTGTTTCCACATTATCTTATAAGATAATAATCTGAGGCAGAGTAGTACAGTCTCTTTTTGTTTTTAATGGAAAATACTCTTTTTAATAAATAATCCTTCACTAAAATATTCCTTTTTTTTTGTCAAAAGCTTCATGAATTTGAAAGACCTCAGTTTGTTATAATAAGGGCAGACATATCTCATAAATGAGAGAAAAGTCGTGTGACAGATGATCATACGAGCTCGAATCCCAGAACTGATAATCTTTTGTAAACTAAATTTAAGACATGCTTTTCTGTTTGTTTCAAATAGCTTCCTTTCAATTGTTTTTAAATGAATGTAAGAAAGGGTACCCGAACAATATGAAATATAATTATATAATACCCAGAGTTGTTTGGGTAACAAGTATCAGAAGGCTCTGTAACTATAGAGTTTTAGTTTCTTCTACAAAATGATTTATTTGACTTATTCCAAATATAATACCTAGGAGTTCCTGCACTCGATAATGATTTGCAAATGGATGTTCTTAATGGAGATAAGTGTCTGCGGTTGAGTAGTTCATTTATGAGTGTTATCAGCAATGAAATAATTGTATTGGCCGCTTTCAAAATGTACACTAAGGTGAAGAACAATTGAACAATAGGTTTGAATGAGAAAAATTAAAGCCAAACTTCCATTATTAGTATTGTACTCTTCATTTGGAACTTCGAAATTTCATCATGGTTTCAATTTTGCATTGTTAATTTCTGCAATAACTATAATGATACTCTTTTTAATGCCTTTACCAATACATTTAATCGACTTTAAGAGTTATGGCAAAGTTTTAATGTAGACTTGAGTCATTTTTGATAAAATAAGCGACTACTTATCAAAATATTTATTTTTGACAAAATAAGCAATAATCCAGTTATTATTAATTTCAACTTCATGACATTCCTTATTAATTTTCACATGTATTATTTTGGTGACTGGCAAAAGTGGTTTTCCGTTTGAATATCATATTCCTAGCGTTTCACCCTTAAACTAATTAACTCGACATTATATGCATCTGCATTTATTTATTTTTTGCTTTGAGTTGAGCCAGTAGTATTTAGTTTGCTCCCCTCTAAGTATTTAGTTTGCTTTTGGACTGAAAAATCCAAAGATGATAGCAGCAATGGCAGGGCAGTTAAAGATGTGTTCTGGGCTTAATTGTGATGAGGGGCAATCCTTACAAATGGAGTAGGATCTAGTATTGTCTGGTGCTATTTTCATGTCTTTAAAGTGGCCTGTGCAGAGTCTTGCAATGATTGACGAAAGGTGTCTGGGGCAATTGAGATACAGAATGGAGGGTTTTGAAATATTACTTTAAAAGTCTGTGTTTTGATACTGCGTTAACATCTTCTTAGGTGGCAGAATTTTGTTTATCCAACTCAAGGGAGGGGATCAGAACTTTCATTCCCGTCGATTCCCACATGAGCAGGAATCCACTGGAGGATGCATGATTTTTTAAGGCGGCAAATGAGGCTATTGATGTTTTGGGATCGATTTGAGTTGCCATTACCAATAGCCTCCAGTGCTAATTTTGAGTCTGAAAAGATGACAAGGCCGTCTGGCATATCTGAGGAGTAATGTAGTAGATAGAAGGAAAGAACTTCTTTGATTGCCATCAATTCGTTGGTGAAATTTCAAGATATTTGGCCTGTGGGGATTTTGAGTTTGCTTCTTTCACCCAAAGGAAGGGAAACGAGAATGCCTCCACCTTCTTTGTTGAAACTGTTATCCGATGAACCATCTCCAAAGATAACAACTTTATTTTGGTGGGAATAAGAATTGATTGTGTCCATGCCTTTTTGAAATAACACAGGATTTGGTTCTTTCTTTGATCAGGGTTGTAGAAGGCTCAAGACAATTTTGGTGTTGCTAGGAGGAGCGATTTGAATGACAGGCTCTGGGAGGATTTCGATGGAGGAATATTCAAAAGATATATCTTTCCTGATGTCACTGTCGAATTACAAAGTTAAAGATCTGTTAAGTTTTGGTTTTGTTTTGTTTTCCTCCAAAACTTGAAGGTTCTGATTGACCTTCGTTGCAACTTTTAAGCTTATTTGTGTGTTTTATCGTTGCAAGCCTCCGATTGCCATCCAGGGAAACCAGACCGCTCTCTAGCTCGACCTTGGTGTTATTTGGGGAGGAAACCGTTCCTATAATGATCTTAGATGTTCAGATGGTATAGAGCCTGGCAATGACAGATTTTGATGCAGATGCCAGATGGGAAAGAAGTACTCGAGTACTTTCCTGATGACGCTACAGTATGTGCTTCTCAGCGTGGATGATCTAGATCCCCAGTTTGTTCCGCAGAGCTTGGGAAGAATGTTCTTGAGAGCTTTATTCACTGTGTTCTGGATGTATTTCGTGTAGCGGAGCTCTGGATCCAGAGTTACTCCCAAATATTTGGGAATAACTTTGTCGTAACTCGCTCAATGTTGACGTTGTGAAGTTTGATATTCATACTGAAAGTTCCGCGATGTTTCCTGTCGGTTGAGAAAATGCAAAAGTTGGTTTTGCTGGGTTTAATGGTAAGTTTCATGTCTTCATCTCAGTTGGCAATGTCTTTTGACCAGCGGTTGAGGGCTAACTCAGAGGCTTATAGGTTTCGGTTCGTGTTCCAGGTGGCTATGTCATCCGTACAGCATGCCACTTTAGTTTCGGGTTGAATATGCGAGTCAATTGTGTTCATGTACAAAAGAAAGAGAATGGGGATCAAGACAGAGACTTGCTGTACTCCTACCCACGATTTATGTATTTTTGATTGAATTCCATTAACTGCAACTGTGAAGCGTCTGTCACTGAGGAAATCGTTTTACCAAATGAGCGCATTTCCTTCAATGCCAACATTGTGTTTGGTGTAGACAAGCCAAAGTGGATAGAGAGTGAAGTGTTATAGAGCATATTATAAAAATTAAATTATTTAATTTCCACCGAAAAAAAAATACATTCCATGAAAATAACAGATATGATGCCATAGTTCTACTTCAGCCTTTTAAAACCTATTTTCTGTCAAAGAATTATACGTAACAATAAAGCAATACTGATAAAAGCAGATCAACCTTTTAAAAATCATCTGCTTTCAAAGAGGCATATATAATAATAATGCAATACTGGTAAAAGCAGGTAAAAATATTTGCGATTAAAAGATTTTGATGAATTTTGCTATTTATGCTTTATTCATTGCCTACGCGATTTCATGCTTCAATCACATTGAAGTTTGAAATCATTCAATTATTCAAAAGCTCCTAACGAAACAGGATCATGTTCTCACATGATAAAAAAGATTAATAAAAAGTATTCATGGAATACAATTGCAAGATGTGCGTAAATAAATATCATTATCAAAAACTACACAATATTTCTTTCAAAGTATATGACAGTTTACATGCGACGCAATTTATTAAATGGAAAGCGCCTTAGGAAATATACATCTTTGATTCATTCCTGTAAATTTGTCCTAAGGTTTGACACTCATATGTAGTTTAATTCTAAGTTTTTTTTTTAGAAATGGTACTTGTATACGAATGAATAAATAGACAAAAGGGCAAACATAATTTAAACTTAATGTTTCTACTCACTGAAATCTAAAGTTGGAATATTTACGGAAATCTTGTGATTTCATTAAAATGATTAAAATTTTTAATCATTAAAATACTTATTTTTTTGTATATTTTAAAAATAATAAAGAAAAAAAATTTAGAATGATCAAAGTTGGCGGATGAAGAGCAAGAAACATTTTTTTTTTTATCATATGAATATTTGTAAACATTGTTCACTATAAATATGAGCAACAATATAAAAAAGATCTTTGAAATTCGATGTTTTATGATTTAAGATTGTATGTTTTTGTTAAAATTTAAAACAAGTCTGTTAAAAACGTAGCTACTTTTTTTTAAATGAAAAAATAAGCACTTCGACATATGTAACTATGAATAAATAGATGAGTACTAGAATACCAGTATTTAAAAAGTGCAACGTAGTTGAAAAAAAGATTTTCAACTTGAAATTTTAATGTCAAATTGGATATTATTATCAAGTAAGGGACTCGATCTACCGACAATAAAAGAGTTGTTTCCTTGTTTATCTTCACTACATTACAAGAAAACAAAAAATACTCTAATTTGTTGAATTTTACTGCAAATCGAGAGGCACGATACAGTTAAGATTCGGCAAAAATTGCAATACATGAAGCATTGTAGAAAAATGGTAAATCTGAATGAATTAGTTCTCAGAATTTTTAATGAGTAATAATTTTATTTTTGTTCTTAATTGCACATGCCATGAACAAGCTCGTTAACGAAGTCAACGATTTTAAGTCAAGGATGTGTTTCTTGTTTTCAGTAGCGCCTTCTATGGAGTACGTCTTAACTACTGATGCATCACATTCGATTGCAAAACCCCTTTTAACAAGAGGGTACATTCACACATCTCACAAATAGAAAATATGATGAACAACCCTGTAAGAACCGGGACTTGGACCCAGGAAGCCCAGATTACAGAGATTACGTCGACGTAATAATTTTATAACTTTTCATCAATTTTTTTAAATGTGTTAAATGAATTAATCGCATTTTAAAATTTCTTTTCTAAATGCAATTATGTTTATTTTCCTCATAAAAAAGGTGTCATCTTATAAAATATCACCATGTTTTTTTACGATCAGATCTTTGATAAATTAATCAATATTTAAGAACTAAGTGCAAACATCTGTCCATTGTTCCTATTGATATGATGGGATATTAATCCAAGTGATAAGACCATTTTTTTTCTTAATCGACGGAAAAACGTTGCTATCTGATATCCTTTTGATATAAAGTAGGAAGATTACATCATAGATAATCATTTGTAGAAAGTATTTAGACCAGTTGTTCTTGAAACCAGTGAACTCTTGAAAAAGATGAGAGATATTTGAATATTATAATAATATTCAATATATTTTTTCTTTTTGTGTTTAAAGTCTAAAAAACTTTAAACACAATTCCTACTCCTACATCTTCTTTTCAATATTTAAAGAGAACATAGACCATAGTAAATAATTTTAACATAGATTCTAAGTACAAGTAAGGAATATTTAGAAATTTTACACTTGCCAAAGTAATAGTAATTTCAACAGTTTGATTAAACTCTTTTGTAAATAGAAAAAATCCGTATTTCTTCTCTGAAATATCATAACTTGATTATGTTTTCGACTTGATTTGTCTCTATTATATTTTTATAATTTGCTGTTAATAACAGCGATAGCGCGTACATACACATCTGTTTAATATCATCGGTATGAATATACAAATAAATGCAGTAGCAAAACCTATAAAAAATATTATTTCAAAATTTTTTTAAATATTTTTCAAACTTCTTGAAATTAGAGGAAATAAAAACTATGCAGGAACAAAATAAATATAACGAAACATCTTAATTTTTGAATTTTAAAATAGTGGTAAAGGGATTTTTGCTCGTAATATATCAAGAAGACAAGTTACAATTTTAATTAATTTTTCATCCAAAATTTAATTAAATTAAAAAAATTTCTTGGTTTATATTCATTAATTAACAACTTATCAGATTTGGTGGTTTTAGATTTAGTAGTATGTACAGTTGTGTTTTTTCATCATGCATATCGTGTAACCTAGTTTACAGATTCTTTACTGCTTGTAAACAAAGGCATATCTTTTAATCTATATTAATACTAAAGATGGATGCGTGTGTATTTATCTGTACGTTAGCAATTTACAGGATAAGCTGTTTGACATACTGGAGCGAAATTTCGCACATGTATAGCTTGGAAGTCTAGAATGTGAACCTTTGTGATATTTTTTTAAAATTTTCTTATTACAGCCTTAATTAATTAAAAATGAGGTCAAATTTTAGAGTTGATGCACAATAGTTTCAGAAAAGATTATAGCACAAAAATAAATTTTACACCAATTCAAAATTCAAGAAATTATCTTTTTAATAATACTAGTTTAAAAGCCGTGCATATTTATGTAAAATTTGACAGGGTTTTTTGAATTTTTCTTTTGTTAAATTTTTAACAATGGATTACATTGTTTCCTTGAGATTCATTGTCCCATCAAATATTGAATGATGGGACTGTCCTCTTTTACTGAAAGCTAAGGAAAAAGGACCATATTGAAAATCTTAATCTATCTACACTTATAATAAAACTCAATATGTGTGTTTTGACGCTCTACAGACCAGACCGTTCCATCTAGAGCTACCAAATTTGGTATATTTATACTTTGGACAACAGGAATGTGCACTAAGGAGTCATTTTTTCGAATTTTCAATTAGAATTTGAATTAATTAAACATCAATCGAAAATTTCGACGTTTTTCCATCATAACTTTCAAAAATATAATAGCACAAAATTTATTTTTACATCAGATTAATTATCTTTTTAATAAATCTAATATTTTAATCAACAAAATAAGTTACTATTTTTAATGAATTAAAAATAATTTAATCCTTTTTTGCTGCAATAAAACAAAATTTAAGCTTCACGCGCACGTTACGAATATAAAGGTGGGTTCACTCAAGGCTTAATAATACCCGTAACAGGAGATAACGCCGACTTCTGGAAAATCAAGTGAGTCGATAATTGTTGAAAATCTATAATTGTCCAGTCGGGACAAACGTCGTCCGCGTTCACACGAGGACAATGCCGTGACAACAGCAGAGAGGCAATGACTGCGGGAAATAATAAGCCTCGTGTGAACCCAAATTAAGGGGTGAAAATCTTTTATCTATATTTTGCCATCAGGTTAACAAACACTTTTGGCGTTGGCAAAAGGAGCTCGTATAGCAAAAAGACATTCTACTTTTGGCGTTGGCAACAGCGGTAGATTATTATTATTATTTTAGAATACCTGGATGATGGAACTTTGTAAATGTTATCATTTTCTATTTAATTTTGCTGCAGTTCAAACTTTGAATTTAGTAAATCGTTAATGTGTATCGCAAATTATTTCATCCGGTATTTAAAGTGCTTTAAGAACTACTAGCCGCCTTTGGCAACCAGCTGGTTGGAAATGAATAATACGTTCTAAAATTTTCGAAAATTTAAATACTCACATACCTTGTTCTCTTTATAACTTATCAGTCAAATATATTTAAACTTCAAACTTAGATAGTCACGTAACTCGTGTTATTACAGAAGCCTTAAGATTATTTATTCATTGTACTATATATCTCTTTGATTTGCTCTTTATCCCTTAGTTATGGAATGATGTGGAAAATATCTCATCCTATATTTATTCCATAACATTAAGCTACCATTTCAACACGTGCTGAGCATCACAGTTTCCTTGGTTTAATTCGCAATAAGAGTTAACTTAATCATTCCGTTTGAGTTTTTGTCAAAGTGACGGCAAAAGCACTGGTACACTTTTAATGTGCTCTAGCAGGTAAAATTCTACTTTCATTTGGTGAGAGATGAATTGTTGGAAAATACAGTTACAGTATTTTTTTAAAAAATTCATTAAAAATAGAAACTTAAATTTATAAGTAAACACATTATTAAGGAAAAAAAAGTAATTTTTAAGATAATTTGAAAAACAGTTTTGTGCTGTTATATTTTCGGAAATTATTGCAGAAAAATTCCAAATGTTAGCTTAATTTTTAAATAATTAAAATAAAAAAAAACCCATCAAGATATATACTTTTTTGTTTTCCAAAGTAAATAAGTAAATACTAAGTGCATTAGCTCCAGATCATATGGTCTGGTGTGCAGTGCCCTAACACACACACTCAAACGCGTGCATTCATTCGTATACGCTACACATATTAATTGCTTTGGAACAATTCCGGGCATTCATTGGCCTGAAATTGATATCTTCTTTAAGATGTTGAAAAGAAAGAATTAAAAGAACACGCTTTCATAATAATATTATTTTATTTTTTATAAATCAATCAGTTTTAATGATTGATTGATATAGCAACTTAAAAAAAATACTAATAAAAATATTTTGTGAAGTCCGGCTCACAGAGCAAAGTGTGAAAAAATATAAAATTCATTATTCATCACTGCATTGTTTGACTCAAGCTACATAAAATTTATTTATTTATTTCAAGTTAACAGTATTAAACAATTCAGCCGTAATTTGAATGCATATCCTGTGTAAATTCAATCAGGTTTACCGTAAATAAAATAGATTTATTGAATTGATGATATAGATATTGCAAACGATCCTTGAATTCTTTGCCTTACATTTGTTTTTTCAGAAAATGTGACATTTTATATTCATTTCATTTTTTCCAGTCACGTGCTGAAAGTTTCTTTAGATTTAATTTGCAATAATAGTTGATTTAAAAAAAACTTTGGTAATACTATGGCAATACGCTGATAAAACTTAATTATTTTCCCCTTGACGTGCTCGGGCAGATTAAATTTTATTGTTTAGTCCGAAATGTATTGTTAAAAAATATGGTTAAAATATTTTTTTTAAATTCATTAAAAATAGAAACTTAAACTATATGTTAAAACACGGATACCATTAGAAAACAAATTTTTTAAATATTTAATTTGATATTAAAATCATTTTTGTGCGATTATATTTTCGGAGGTTACATTGTGTTCATTCCCAACCTTCAAGTTATAAATGTACCAAATTTGGTAGCTGTAGGTCTAACGATCTAGCCTGTAGAGCGCCTGCACACACATACTCAAACATTGAGCTTTATTCTAAGTATAGATTAATTAAATATATACATTTAAATGTGTTATTCTCCATTACTAAAAATTCAAACTAAAAAATAAATAAATAATTATTGCAAATCAAACATATAAAAATGAAATTTATATATAGTCTATAATATAGGAAATATGTTTTTCTAAGAAGAAAATATAAATTTTTAATGACTTTTTACATTATTATTAATTAGATTTAATTAAGATAAATATGGTTTAATACATACATATTTTCAATTCAAGGCTCAACGGCTGATTTACAAACTTTTAATAATAGAAATACATCTATAAAGAGGATCTAAATGAAGTAAAGAATTGCACAGTATATAACATGAGTCTATAAATATTTTAATAAATGAAGAATGTTTAGATTTTATCTAGGTCATTTACTCTGTGAATCATATAAAACAAAATTTTGTTAGACACTAATATTTTAAATAAAAAGAGATAATTTTTAATCAGTCTTTAAAACTGATTGAATTATGAATATTTGAATATCCCTATTTAATAAGAACGGGTAATTTTAAAGCACTTTATCGGCCGTTCCAAAGATTATTAGCCCCCAGGATTTCTCAAGACTGACTGGTGTAAGAATGAAAATGTTAATTGTTCTAAGCTATTCAATTCAAAATTTCATAAATTGATCAAATTTGATAGCAGAAGATAGAAACTTTCATTTATTTGTTTGAAAGTTGAAGTGTCATGAATATTTCGCAGAATATGATTCATTAGAACTAAAAGATGCATAAAATTTAGACAATAATATTTTTGAATTATGTTTATAGACGGAAACATTGTTATTCGCATCATTTAAATCCTTTTGAAAGTAAAACTAAAAACTGAATTTTATGATGAATCTGAGGAATTTTTATTGAACAATTCTTGAAATATTACATAAATTATTGAAATTATTCTGTAGTACAATAACAATTCACTCTTCAGTATTTATATATTTTTCAAAAATGCTTGGTTTCAGTAAATTATTTTAGATATCAAATTGCAGTATAATCATTTCCACTTTAATTTAAAGTTGAAATTTTGCGGGAACTGATAGATAATTAAAGAGACACATAGTACATTACGGGCTTAAGGCCTTTTTAACTGAATGAATTATATGATTATCAACATTTGAACCTTAAAAATATTTTGATGAAGTAGCTATTAAAAGGCAAGTTACATAAAGTATTTAATTGACAATGGCAAGTCACATAAAATATTTAACTGACGATTTTAAAGAGCATTAAGGTTGGCGAACCAGATGATCACCGAAAGCGGCTAGTAGTTAAAAAATGAAATTACAATACAGAGAAATTTGAAGACAGATGAAATTGATATATGTTTTTAGTAGCACTGTAGAAAGAACTTTAGATGAAGCTGTATTAAAACGACTTAATTGAAATTAAATATAATTAGTTTTCCTTGCGTAGCAACTGGTGGCCATGAATATTAGCAGAAGGATAAAATTAGTTATTCATTAAGTAACTTCTTATGAATAATAAACGCAATTACAATTTAAACACACGGTTGAAGTAATCAATCATAAATTTGATTGATTACTTTAATTTGGTAAGAAAATATTTTCTCTCCAGAGGCATGTTTCTTACGTGCTTTCATGAGATTTTAATTTATAAGTGGTACCGTTTTTCAGTATACATCAAGTACATTAGTTGAGAATGAAGCTAACATATTTATGGTGATCCTGATTTTTTTTCAAGATGACATCTAAAGGTCTAGTCTTAATCTTATAAAACTTGTCTTTTTTTTATAAAGGAAGAAAATCTTCAAGGCTTACCCTGAAACTTATAAATTATATAAAACAATACTATAATTCGTATAATTTCCTTCAGTTTTATTATTTTACTATTTTTGCTACTATACTATCAAATTTAATTAATTAATCATTCTCAAAAGTTAAATCAAATTTATTTTCTTAAAAATGCAAAACCAGCTCAAAATCTATTTCCTTGTAAATGCTCAGGTAAGAGGAAAGAAATTTCGTCTTAATAAAACATGAGGAAAATAAAAATGTAAGATATCAAGATCTTAAATGCCGCCGGATAAATTATATTCTTAGTGTTTGGTAAATATTCGAAGATGCAACCTGCCTGACCTTGTCCTTATGTTATATTCAAGGGTGTATCCACTGAGATGTCAAGTATTAAATAGGGTATGTTTATTATTGAAAATTATTTTTCTGTCATGAGATCCGATAAATAATTTTTCTGAGATCTGGAATTAAGACAACACAGCTAATTTAAAAAAAAAAACACCACTTTCTCGACTAATGTGATTTGTTATGACAATGATAATTCTTTTTCAGGAAATTTCTTGTTTCGAAGGTTTTAGACATAATCTTTTTTTTTTTTTGGCAAATTATCACAGTTATTTTTTTTTTGGCAAATTATCACAGTTACTTTTTTTGGCAAATTATTAGTTATTCCAATTTTTTTTTTGACAAATAATTTTCTTTATTCCAATTCTCAAAAAAACATTCTTATTCTGAATAATAAAACAAGTTCAAATTTAGTTTTAAATTAATCAAAAGTTGACTTAATTCCCCATGTTGTTTTGTATAATCTTTGAAATGGAATCATTTCTATCTCAAATAATAATATAACAGAATATATGACTGACGATTGGTGGCTTTCAGGATAGGCCTTTAGACCTAAAACTAAATCTTTTTAACGATTAGATCATTAACATAATTTTAAAAATTTTAATTTTAATGAAACAATGTTTGGTTTCCCGGCGACAACTTCTGGAATTATGAAGATTGTAAAAAATAATTCATTTATATAATCGTTAATTTATATCGGTTTAATTATCATGTAATTTCTTTCCTTTCTAATTTACAGTATATATCAACTAAACTCCGAACATAATTCTTAATATTACATTGTGATGCTGTATTGTGTAGGCATGTAAAAAATCGAGTAGAGAATGCTTCAGCTAATTAATTTATCAATATTTTTTATCATATTGTAATACTCATAACTTTCTTTTTCATGTTGCAAATTAGGAACATTAGAAATAACCATACAAAAATGCAAAAAAACCCACTTTAGAATAAATATTTACAGATAAGTAACTTTCCCAGTAGCTTTGATACGTTTAAATCAATCTGAGAAGGATCTAAATCATTGTTATTTATTCTCAAAAAATGATTAAAAATATCAGAACATTGATTTTTCTGACAAAAAAATGTAGACGTATACTTTTCATTATTTTATTTCTATAATTTTAAAGCCTCTACTAAACAAACAAAATGATATTGAAAATAATGAGATAAACTTTGTGGCATCACCTTATTAATTTTAGTGAAACATATTATTACTGTTTCTGGAACAATGTTATGTTATACTGTCAAACTATTCGGCAGAATCAAGGTGAGGATATTACCTTTACTAACAACTAGCAAATAAAGTAGAGTTAATTAAATGTAAAATTAATTTGTAATTTTGATTACATTAATCAAGTTTTTGAATTAAGAATAGTTGAATTACTTTAAACAGACAAAATTGGAAATAAAAGGTCGGGGAAAACTTTTTAAAAGGCCTGAATTTAAGATGGGAAAGTCAGAATACATTTAAAGAAAAGCGAGGGCTTCTCTTTATTTCTACAATTCGTTGGATCTAGAGCTATCAAATTAGGTTTAAGTATATTTTTGAAGAGTAACAATAGAAAATTTGGAAATTTAAATTTTTTTTGATTTTAATTAAATATTAACAGAAATTATAAAGCGTTTCGGCAATAACTAGGACGTATTTTCGTAAGAACTATTTCTGCATCACTTTTACAATTTAAAAAAAACCACGTGTGTAATGTTATAATTTGATTTTCATATATTTATGCCCTCTAGTTCGAATAATTTCGATAAGAATTTTATTTATAAATTATATGAAAATTTTTCATTGTTTCATGCCATTCTAGCACTTTAAGATTGTTATTCTATAAAGTGTTGCACTTTCTTCTCAAACTGATTATTAAAAACTTTTATCATAGAAATGAAAGTATGTAAATGTGCATAAAAAATATGTAAAATCTTTGTATTAACAAAGAATTTAGAATAATATTTTTTTATTTCTATTTGCTAGAGTTTTAATAGAAATCTCAATGGAATTATCCCAGCATTGATTAAGCAGCTGAGATGAGACTGCATGACCTGATCCTATAATTACACACAATATTTCCTTTAAAAATGATGCTGTAAATAAGCTGACCACTTAAATAGAGGTAATATCTGTCGTCAGCGATGGACCGTTAAAAAGGGAACAATGACAATTGTAGTAACCTCCAATGAAGCAAAAAACTTCTTAACACCATATTTGAGGTGCAATGCGTCGGGCGACTTCCTTAACAAGTAAAAAAAAAAACAATTCGTCATTTTTTCAGGCATGAAGTATTAAATTATAAATACTATAATTGCAAAACACACACACACACACACACACACACACACACACACACACACACACACACACACACACACACACACACACACACACACACACACACACACACACACACACACACACACACACACACCACACTTTGGGATTTTGATTAATCTCCACTTTCATTCCCACCCTTTTATGAAAAAAAAAATTCTTTTGAACACCATATGTTTGTGAACATCAAAACTTAAAAATAAAAGGATCTGGAATAATAAATTTCGGTAAAATCTCTTTGTGTCAGAAAGTGAGTTTATACCTTTATTTACTTTGTAAGAATTTATTTATTTCGGATGCAATCTAGATTGTAAATCAATCTCAAAATTTAGGGCAAAAGAATGAAGTTGAAGAGATGCTTTCCAAAATACATAATAATTTCTCTTTACTGTGCGATATTGCATCATATTACGAAAGTGCAGAAGGAAGTCGAAAGGAGAGCGCTCCTCCTTCTTTTAATCGATACTAATCATTGTATTAAAAATTCAAGAAACTGAGAGAAAGAATTTTACGATCAGACTATTGGCGTTTAGTTATTTTCGAAAGAAATAAAAGCCCAGAAAATGACTTAAAATTTTAATAAGTACACATTGTTGATCCATATTGATTAATTATCCAGATTTTTTAACTATTAGTTTGGGATGTATTTATTTAAAATATCATGTTGCTATGTGTTATAGCTGGAAAAATATGAATTAATGTTAAAAATCATATATATGCCGGCGTCCCACACCGTTATCTAGGCATCCTAGGTTCGAGCCTAGCTCGGGCAAGGCTGTCCCCCCCCCCCCCAGTGCTCGATCTGTGAAATGGTGAGGCGTGTGAATGTGCACCCCTATAAAAAGGGGTTGCACAAGCTATAATGTGTGAGTCATCTTTATATGAGCTAAAATGACATCTGCCCTCGGGTGCTCAGAGATCATTGCTCTCAGAAGCTACTGCACCCCTTCCACACTTTCCCCTGTTACGCGGACACGAAATCATCATCATCAATTACATATGCTTTTTTAAAATTTAACAATGGTAAAAGCAGGCAATTCAATGATTTGATTGAAACGCTGGAGCTGATTTTAATTTTATCGGAAAAATGAAAGCATTTTTGAAGTCAACATGTCAATTTTTTTTCTGACGCTTGCTTTTGACATCAAAAATAATCTAATAATCTGCAATCCCACTCTGAACTCCCATTGACTGCAAGCTTCTGACTTTCGGTGATATAGGCTATATATACCAAAAAATTTACATTCTTTTTTAAATAAATTAAAAAAAATTAATTTATAGAAAATCGTAAAGAAATGAAGTTGGCGTTGTTGAAACTGCCATTTTTTGAAATTTTAAGATAGTATGAAAATTATTTTTGTTTCAAAAAATATATATCAAACTTTTGGTTAAAATTTAATTACTTTGTATTTCAATTATCGTTTGTACTCCGAAAAGTTGGCAGTAACATTTCTCTTGTCCCGAAAAGTTTACGTAAGAGATAAAAAAGAAATTGTAGACTTGTATAAAAGCTATACAAACAAGCATTCGTCTCCCTATACCTTAGTTAGTTAGAGAAGCAAAATTATATAGCCTCATCTTCAAGTAACATGTGGGAAGATTTCTTAGATGTATCTGCCTAAGATCAACAGCTTGTTCATTAAAGATCTGCATTATCAGAATAGAAGATAAACAAATATGTATGGAAGGAAAAAAATGAGAAAAAGTTTATCGAAAGTGTTCATGCAGATAAAACATAAGGTGTGTCTCTTATCAAACAAAAGAAAGATTCGCATCGAAAATGAAATGATGCAGGCATAACTTATCGATCGAGATTATTGAAGATCCAAAGTTGACAACCCATGATAAGAAAAATATTATAAAACCACTTTGGGAATGCCATCATTTTACCCACTCCTGGCCTGAAAAGGTAAGTTGCTTCCTTCTTATGCATTCTATACTTTATAATAGTGTTGAAATTCAACTGGACTCTATAATACCACATTTTTGGGAAAAATATTACCTGATCAGACCCTTATTCTAGAATTATGGATATTTTGGGGATACAATATGATGAAAATGTATAGATTAATTGTTAATTTCCTCAAGTACCGATCGATATACTTGGCAATTAAAATCTAAATACTTCTTTGGGTCTAGTAGCGAAGTCTCATCTCTGAGACAGAAGGATCATAGTCTTAAGATAATTAGTTGAAAATTCATGATTTATGTGTTAGTTCAGGCATTTCTCAATGGTCAGTTTTACGCCGATGTAATATGGCTGTCAGAAAGATAGAAATGCTATGACATGTGTCATCCTAGCTATTTATCAATATTTTGAAATTAGACTATATTTTTCTTTGTTACCACAGCGTCACTATAAAATCGAAAGTTGCTTTTGCAAATTAATGATTGAATTTAACATTATTACGTAAAGAATAAAACTCAGTAATAGTGTATAAAGGTCATTGTGGAATAGAATGAAAATCTGAAAAAAGTATTAAAAATATTGAATTTAACACTTCAGTTTGTTTCAATTTCTTTGGTGGGTTAAGTACTTATTGGATGTGTTTTGAAATTTTGCTTAGCTTGGTTTATTTTTCAAGACTTTTCATGTAGTCAATAGATTTTTGGTCTACGAATTGAAGAAAATTTCAGATTCCATTCTTATTACTTTTTTATAATTAGCCTGCGTTGGAAAACAAATTGGATAGTTTTAATAAAAAAATTCCAACCTAAAATAATATCTGTAGTCTAAAAACCATGAGCTATAGTTCTATTGAATCCAATACCAAACATTGTACATGTATTAAAATTGCATGCAATTAGCTCATTTATTCTCGGCATCAATATTCTGTCGTACTTTATAAAACAAATCCCAATTCTGTAATGTAATTAGCGTCCTAAATATTGAACATCTTAACATTTAGTCCTCATATCTGTGGTATCTCCTTTGAACGGAATAGAAAATATGAAGAACGAATATCTATAGAACATGAAGATCTGCCTAATACACTGACATAAATTGTGAAATTTATCTTAAAATCTTATTAATAAATTAAATAGCTTTCCGTCAAACACTAAGCCATAGTTTTCAAATTGTATGAAATAATTTTGGTTATTTAATATATTTGGGTTACTTTGGTTATTATATACATATGAAATGCTTCATTAAAGTTCAAACTCTCGACAAAACATACACATTTTTTAAAATTAAAAATATTTATCACTTGAAAGAAGATCATAGAAAAATTATTTCTTGAAACTCGTTGCGAAATATAAATCATTCAAAAGCTTTTTTTTAAAAAAATCTTAATATCATGATTAAAAGTTATGTTTAGGTTTAAATTCCATGATTTTGTTATTTTTTCAGAAGGATGGCTTTCAAAGAAGTGTGTGTTTTGCTGCTGTTGGTAGCAGTTGCTGTTTCTGCCCAAAGCAGAGGTGAGCGAGTTAAAAACTGGTTGTTTTTTTTCTTAAATTTTACATAATGCAATAAATATTTTATGATCCAGAAATGATAAAACTGATTAACCATGACTTTTTTACCTGGTTAATTTTTTGCGTTATTAATTTTAAGCCAAATAATTTTTGAAAATTATTAAAAATATGTTATAATTATGAAAATTTAATGCGGTGAAATTTTTAAAAAGTTATTTCGTTTCGATTTTAGATTATCTAAATGTTAATGACTATTAATTCTTTAAACTAACAATAATATTTTTATTCTTTTTTGTATTATCATAAAAACATTTATATAATCCCTTAAAAAATAAAGATGATTTAGAATATTTTTCCAAAATTTTTTCACAATTAAAAAAAAGAATTTTTTCTGAATAGCTTTATTACTTATGGGGGTTAAAGGCATTTTTTAAAAAAGCTTAAATTGTTATTTTGAGCTTAATTAAAATCAAAATCCGCAATTTATATTTAACAATTGTTAATATTAAGCAGCATTTCAAGTTAATAACGCAATATCTAAAACAACAGAAGGGAAAAATAAACAATTTTTACTTTAAGAAACTTATGAATTTTGAAATTTATTTTAAATGTAATTAATTTTTTCAGCCTTGATGAACATTTCTAAATAATATGTAACATTCAAATTATGTTTATTAGAAATGATTACGTAAAAAGAATTCATACCAAAAAATTCTCTGTTTACTAAATGAATTATTAATGTCTTATTTCTTTTTTTATATCTAAAGCATGATAATGCTCTTTAAATTTTCCTTGTGAATCCAAAATATTAAAAGTCTTTTTGTCTGCCAAATGCACACTATATCAAAGAAAATGTCAACGTTTCTTTTAAACAGATGTTTTAACAAAACTATAGGTGTTAGATTTTTCATTTATCAGGAATATTGTTTATAAATAATATTTGGTGTTTTATTCAATATCTTTTACTGTTACATTTATTGTTACTTATGGTACTTAGATAAGCCCGCTGACGAAAACAGCATTTTAAGTCGAGTTTGAGCAGTCGCTTCTGAGGTAAAGGCTTCCGAGCACCCGAGGTCAAAAGTTTGACGTCTAGCTCAAATAAAGATGACACTCACACACTCGCTTGTACAACCTCTTTTTACTGGAAACCCTTTCATAGGATAAAAAAACATTTTCATAGGATAAAACACAGGATAAAGAACACTCATTCTCGAACTTGATCCTGGGATGTCCAGACCACGGGGAAGACACGCTAATCCTAGATCAGCACATCAGCACTATTACATTTAGTCACGGAATGTATCTCGATAAATGAAAATGAAGTTTGTCTGTATGTCTCTTATGCCTTCCTAAACTGTTCAACCGATTGCGATGAAACTTGATTAGCATTGCTTATATCTAAGGGATTATAAGAATAGTACGATTATCTAAAATTAAAAAAAGATTTCGAATCTCAACCGAATCTATTTACCAAGGATTAATCTCCAAATAACTCACCGAGGAGACAATAGATTCTGTAAAAATGTTAAATCCAAGGTTAAGATTTTGTAGTTATAATACACAAATTTCATACAAGTCATTCTCAGAGGTAATAACTGTTGTAATCTGATTGGTGGATCTACTGGGATGCGCATGCGCCAGTCATTACTCTGTAGTATATAACCCGAGTTCCTGACCTTCCTGAGGCAGTAAAACCTATTGTCCCGAGCGGTACAGTTTTGCCACCAGTTGTGAGGATTGGCCATGCAGTGCATCATTGAATATGATTTAGATTTATGTCTAGTTATGTTAAACTAAGATTGTTACTAAGATTGTTTCTAAGATTGTTTATTTTCACTGTTTTAAATATTTTAACTGCGCATCCTTTTAAACGGAACATTAAAGTGAATTGAAGCCTAAACTATGCTGTTGTTATTTCGACAACCTGGATCCCTTTGGTGATACATAATTAGACACCACAATAACTTTATTACAGATTATGCGAGAAAGTTTTAGGGAGACCAACCAGGGATTTTTATATTTTAATTAAATTTTAGCGTTTTTCGAAGTAGTACAAATAATTTCGCTCCGTCTTAATTCAGAAAAATTATCTTTTCAACCCTATAAACGATTTTGTGGCATGAATATATTTTCTATGTTTAATCAGTTCTAAAAGAAAAAAATATTTAATCCCATCGTCTAAAATTAAACTTGAGTATTCCGAACGAATATTAAACGAATCACGTGATACAATAAATAAGTAGTTTCTTTTATCACCATCTGAAAGAACACCAAGCTCTGAAAGAATACACAAATCTAATATATAAAAAAGGATATTTGTTTGCTCGTATTTTATTTACTATCGTACCGTTCTTCCAATTTCGATAAAACATTGCCAAATTATTGATTGATTGCACTTCATATTTTTTTTCTGCAGCAGCAACACTCCGGGTACCAGCTAGTATTTTCATAAAATGCAACTTCAGCTATTCATACTATTATAGGAAGCCTCCCCCATACTTCGAAGAAAAAGGGATGGTGAAGATAGAGAACAGGGAAGCCTTGATTAAAATAATAAAGATACAATAAACAGAAATACTCCATTTTTCACAATGACGTGTTTGTTCAAATAAATAAAAGGAAAAAAAAGAGAGAGAACACATGAAAGATATCGAGGTCACGGATTACAGCTCGATTTAAAAAACTTTCCTTCATTGGAATTGATTTGAAAATAGAATTTTTGAAATCTGCTTGATTAAGAGGGCAAATGCATTTTATATTTCTTTAATTGCTACTAAAAGGCGATTTTCGTCATTAAAATTGTATTAAATAATAAATTTAAAAAATTGCAAAGAATTGTAATAGAAAATTGGTAAGAAAATATTTTAAATGCGCTACATTTAAATGAATGAGAAATGTATCTGTGCAATGAATCCCAAAATGGTATCGGCATGATAAAAAATGCAATTTAGATATACGAGTAAAATATTCCATTTTCGATTTTCAAAAATAATCGTGTCTAGAAGAAAATAATTTGCAAAAATTGAGCAGATAAATTTTTTAAAAGATTTAATGCTTAACATATTTTCTCTTAATTATTTTCTGATATATAGCACAAGATAACAAGAGCTTTTCTTGAACCATTGGCTTCTAGATTGTAAACAAGAAACTCCTTCAGTAGTTCAACAAATTTAATTTTTTCAAAACAATTTGAAAGATATTTTTTTATTTCTGTACATTTTGAATTATTTCATCCAGTCATCTTCCATTTTTGTGATTTTTCATCGAGTCTAAAAGAATAATCTTTGTCTTTGCATGAACAACCTTGTTGGAAATTTTATTTTGCAGTATTTTAATCCTTGATTTTTGTTGTACAGACCGTAACCAAAAGAAATACAAAGTGGTGTGTTATTTGGGAAGTTGGGCCAATTACAGGGGAGGTGATGGAAAATTCCTCATCGAGCACATTGATCCTCATCTCTGCACCCACGTCATTTACGGTTTCGCCAAGTTGGCTAACAATAAGATTGCCGCATATGATCCTTACCTGGACTTGAAGGAAAACTGGGGTCTTGGTAAGTAAAAGTCAGTAATTTTTATAGAAATGTACTAATATAAACTAGAAAAATTGTTATTTACACTTCTTAATATAAACAAACAATTAAAAAAATTAATCCTAAAACTGCTTTTTATACTAGAAATATTGTTTTTTCAATAATTTTTTTCTATATTTCTTTTCTATGGATCATATCTACACTAATTTAAAGAAAAAATAGTTCGCTCTTTACTTTACAATCTCTTTACTTAAGTCTCTTTCTAAATAAAATATTAATGCGTGCTTCTAAAATATTTTAAAATTAAAATTAGTTTAAGCACAGTTTTAGTAAATTAGAATAATTAATAAAATTTTCATTTTTACCCATTCGAAGTAACTTCACGTTTCTTTTTTATTTTACCTCATTTATGCTTGCAAAATATTCTTTGAAACCTTAAAAGGACATATAAGCAGAAATTTTATGTATAATTTGTAAATAAGAAATGGCAATTAGATCCTAATTTTAAAGTCATTTTAAATGAATATTTCCCCCTTCAATCTTGAATAAAAAACACAATATGAAAATATTTAGAGAACAATAATAAAATAAATATAGCAAAAAATAAAATAAAGAACTAGCTTACAAAAAAACATACGCAAGTTTAAAAAACTTTGCACGTCCTTAATGTGTACCTGTTTCTTAAATTTTAAGAGTGACCTCCAAGATAATTCGTTTTATAAGTAATTATCTTTAAAGAGACTTTATTTTATACATTCGTGACCGTACGAAATACCTATCTCACATAATGATCATAAGTGAATTCATTAATTAATCTTGAATTTTTTTTAACCTAATAGAGTTTTTCGTATTGAAGACTCAGTATGCCTAGGAACAGAAATTTTCTTAATTCTTAGAAAAGCTAATTCCGTAGCAATTTTTAATCACGCAATTCTGATGCATAACCGAACAATTTGCAAAATGTTTTCTTGAAAGAGCATACATGGAACCATATTCACTTACCCCGACAAAATTTTGCTTGTAACATCTGCATCTATAAAATCAAAGCCTAGAAAACATTTGGTAACATTATAAGTAGACGTATTTTAAGCCATATCTTTTTAAAATGTTACTTTGAATTGTTTTAGGTGCCTTCCAGAGGTTCAACAACCTGAAGAAGAGCAACCCTCAGCTGAGCACCCTGATCGCCATTGGAGGATGGAATGAAGGTTCTACTAAATATTCTGCTATGGCAGCTGATCCTAATGCCAGAGCCACCTTCGTTAAGAGTGCCGTTGACTTCTGTTTGAAGTACGACTTTGATGGTCTTGACATGGATTGGGAGTACCCAGCCAACAGAGGAGGAGCCCCACATGATAAGCAGAACTTCGTCACTCTTCTCAAGGTATATTTAAAGATTGTTCATTATTTATTTATTAATCATTAATAAGCTATTAAAACATCAAAGAACTACTATTATATTTTCTTGTTTTTTTAATTATCTTGTTGAAGAAAATAAAATTCGGATTCAACTAAGGCTGGATTCATCAATCACTTCCTCTTAACAATCTTTTTCATTCCTAAAAATATATCCATGCGATACTTTTTCCCAGTTAAAACTATTAAATGATTATATATAAGCTTGGATATGTAATACTAAACTTATTTTATTAATAATCATGACTGATATATTCTTTGAAAGTTAAATATCTGAATATGATAGTTTAAAAAAGTATAGATAAATGCACATTATTTTTATGGTACGATTAATGACTATCTTATTTTTCACTGACTTCAATACTTTAGTAATTAGGTAATCCAGAAAAAACAGCTTTAATTTTAATCTATTAATAAACTTCTAACTTTTAATATATGCTTCGATCAATTACTGTATTACCAATGTCTATATTAAGCATTTTCATTTTAATTACTATTTCATATATAATTAAAATTAAAATACAAAATAACATCTCATAAGCAAGGATTCAGTAGCCAAGCACAGGAAGAAAATTAATCGTATCTTCATGAAAATCTAGTAGAAGGTATACTATTGATTGTTAAATATATTTAAGTTATTTCATGACAGGATTTTTGCGTGACAAACGATGCTTTGAAAATAAAAAATAATAGATTTGTTCTCACTACATATATTTCCTGTTTTAACTATCAAAATTAATTTTTCTAACATGCTGCTCCCATCTCTTTAAGTGTAAGTGCAAGAGTACATGTGCAAGTTAAAATTTACTATTTCAAATGAAGTTTCAGATTCTTAAACTTAATAGCTATGTTTTAATTTTAGGAATTGAAAGAGGCTTTCGCTCCTCACGGCCTTCTTCTTTCAGCAGCAGTGTCAGCAGGTAAAAACACCATCGACACAGCTTATGACATCCCAGGAGTAGCCAAGTAAGTTGACATGCGTATATTCCTTTACAATTAATTTAATTCTTGAATATTAAGGGAAATTTAAAATATGAAAGGTCTAATTTTACATAGTTTAGTAATTAATTTCGTGTTTGTTTTGTGGATTAATTTAATGGATTTTTATAGTTTAATAGTTAATTTAGTGGATCATTTTAGTGGATAAATGCCACTATTTTTTACAGAACTTATCAATATATTTCCCATGTTCGTAGCATATTACTCATTTTTCTTTATGGAATGTTATTATTCCTAATACGATAATGATAAATGAACTTATTTCAATTTTTTTATATTTAATATTACCTAATTTCCAGATACCTAGATTTCATCAACGTTATGGCTTACGATCTCCACGGTTCATGGGAGAAGACAGCTGGCCACAACGCTCCCTTGTATGAAAGACCCGGTGAACCTGAGTCAGACAAAATCCTCAATGTGGTATGAAGGCCTTTATTGATTCAGTAACTTTTGAAAAGCATCTACTACTTGAATAGTATTAGGATTTCGTAACACTATTTAAGTTGATAGTTTCGATCTTCTGTTCAGGTAGATGACACCTCGATTATTCAAGAATCTCCATCAGTCATATCACTTCATCATATATCTTTTAAAGAATGTATAATTAGTTTTTTGTTATTCTTTACAAAATTATAACATTAATTGGACAAAAGTGGAATAGTATATTGAATCATAATTATGACAATTGAATATTGAAGAGATGGCCCTATCTATTATGTCTCAAAAGAATTTCTTATCTATCAAGAAGCAATCTCTATTTACATATAACTTAAGATCAATTTAAAAAAGACATTCACCATTAAAAAAATTTCAAGGTATTTAATTTCTTTCAAATCAGTTTCAATATTTTCATAGTATAGACCTTTGCAAAAATGTAACATTTTTTCATATTCTGGAATTCAGGTTTTTAACTGTTAATGTACGCTTCGTCTAAAATTATTTGCCTTCTGCGATTTGAAGGGAAAAAAATGGAGACACCTCTCAAGAATCATTTACACATAGACAATAGATAATAAAGATACGTTGTGTTATGGGATATAAGAATTATAATTAATTGCGATGTGCTCTTTGCAATCATAATTGATTGTTTCACACGAATCAATACCATGTGCAGTCACGAGTTTTGACTTATTAAGAGCATTCAAATATAATATTCAAAGATATTTATTAACTTTTGAGCTTAGTATTCAACAGTTTTTATTAGTTGTAATAATAACTTAACTAATTATGATCTGAACATCGATTGTCCATAACATGCTGTAAATTAGGAATTATTGAAATTTTTAATATTTCCGAAAATTCCATCATTTTTGTGTGCAGTAAAACGTATTGCTCATTGTGAAATGACTTTTTATACGTTATATCTAATCTCATTCAAAATGTTTTGATTGCATCCTATTTATATTCGTAGTTTAAATTTCTTATAAATAAAGATACAAATATCTGGAATGTTATCTTATACTTCAAATGAAATATCCAAATAACTTTTATAATAATAATTAATGCAATTATTATTCAATTAATTAGTTCTACCAATTTTACTTCATGCATAACAAAGAAGAAAGAATTTTTGAATTTCATGAGAATGCGGTATAAAATGCAAATTAAAAAATTGTAGCATTTTTTTTTCATATTCTCAAAAAAGTTTATGAATTTTTTAGGTATTATACTGTAATTTCTTGTTTTCACCTAAAATTTATATTTAAAATTTTAATTTATTTTCACAGTTACTTTGAGTATATTTTTGAATTTAATGCTATTAATTCACACAAAGCCCATCTTCTATTTTATTCAATGGCATGGTTTAGATTACAACCCAATAAATGAGGGTGCGGATTCTCTTATTAAATATTTTAAAACTGTAGATAACACGAGGAAAACACAAGGAGTAATAATATTGCCAAATAAATTTTTTAAAAAAATGAAAGATTAAAAATCTTTCTGAAACAATTTATTTGTTCTCTTGGCATCAGACTCTGATGAATTTTCATTTCAGGATTATGCCATTAAATACTGGGTAAAGAATGGAGCCCCCAAGAACAAGGTCATCCTGGGTATGGGAACCTATGGTAGATCTTTCACTTTGGCCAATGCCGCTAACAATGGACTGGGAGCAACCACTACTGGCCCAGGAAGTGCTGGCCCTCTCACTAAGGAGCCCGGAATGTTGGGATACAACGAAGTAAGTGTTCAGATAACTAACTTTGTCACCCTATCATCAATTGCAATTCACGATACATCAGAAGGCGCTCTCGCCAAGACTTTCTGTATTTACATAATATGGCACAGTTTTTATTTCATCTCATGCACAACAATGATATCTGAGTATGTATTTTGAAACTCGGCTTTTTGCTGTTGACCTAGTTGGTCCAAAGTGAGACATAGAATTCAAATTTTGGTGCAAATCCCACATGCTAAAATCCATGTATTGCTATTATTATTCTAAGAGAGCACTATAACAAAACTTTGAAGAGGTTAATGGAAAGTTTCGTCCAATTTTTCAATGTAGCAAAAACTTGCATGTGTAAATTTCTTATTTCAAACCCTCAGGAAGAGTTTTTATATATTAAAAAATATTATTAACTAGCCGCCTTTGGCGACCAGCTGGTTTGCCATGAGTAATGCGTTCTAAAATTTTCAATTAAGTCATATATTCATTAGCCTTGAAATAATTCCGGGCATTGATTGGCCTGAAATTAAAAATATTTTTTTCCGTGATGCTGCCAAAATATTAAATAAGTTTTTTAAAAATATTAAATATGTTTTTTTTAGCGAAAAGGGAAAAAAACCCATATTAAATGAAGATTTAGATGTTGCAAACGATTAAAGATACCTTGATTTTGCATTTATTTTTTTAGAAAATATCACATTTTAGAATGGAAAAAAAAATTATTGAATTAATGATACAGATATTGCAAACGACTATAGAAATATGCCATTAAGTCGGGATTTCAATGCATATCCTGTCTAAATTCAATCAGGTTTACCGTAAATAAAGAAGATTCATTGAGTTAATTATTTAGATATTGCAAACGATTGTAGAATCCTTTGCCTTACATTTATTTTTTAAAGAAAATATCACATTTTATATTTATTTTATTTTATCCAGTCACGTGCTGAAAGTTGCATTTCTTTAGACTTGATTTACGATTATAGTTTTATTATTATTATTTGAACTTCCGGCAGTGTTTTTTTTATTTTATCCAGTCACGTGCTCAAAAAAGACATGGTCAAAATATTTCTTTAAAAATTCGTTAAAAATAGAAGCCTTAAGTTATATATTATAACATTGGTGCCATTAGAAAGCTAATTTTTTAATCTTTAAATTGATGCAAAAATCATGTTTGTGCAATCATATTTTCGGAAGTTATAGCGGAAAAACGTCGAAATTTCGGTTAAATTTTAATTAATTCAAATTCTACTTAAAAATTCGAAAAAAGGGCTCAGAGGTGCACATTCCCAACCTCCAAGGTATACATGTACCAAATTTGGTAGCTGTAGGTCCAACGGTCTGGCCTGTGGAGCGCCAACACACACACACACATTGAGCTTTATTATAAGTATAGATTAACAAATCAAACAAGCTTCATGCAATAAATGAAATGAATTTCTGTTCTTAAATCAATTTCAGTAAAATAAATATTTTCATAAACATTTACTATAAAAGAATGGTCTATTAAATGGGGAGAACCTTGGTATATTTTATATCCAAACAACAACAAAAAAGAAATATTAATAATGCACTGAGAAATAAAATTTTCAATATTCAGTCACCGACTTGAAGTTTTTTTTAAAGTTTAGTTTAATTATATTAACATCCCGTTTTGAAGCAAGACTAGGACTATTTTGGGACGGACCTCGTAATTTTAAACCGCTATCAGATGACGTTACCGATTTGAAATGAGACTCGTTAGTTCAACATTTTTTTTCTTAAGGAAATTCTAGTAAGCATCTAATAATTATAACGTGGAAGACGCTGTAGATGCACTGGCTGCCCTATTAGTATTCTGTATTTGGAATTGGGACTAATAGTTTAAGAATCCCTGCATTAGATCTTGCTCCCCCCTTGCTTCTTCAAGATCTAAAAGTATTGCATGTAACTCATCTCTTTGACTGTTAAAGAGCCAAGGATATAACTAATATATAACCAAGGATTACCGTATAAGAAGTATTTATAAATTTTAAAAAATAAAAACGCTATCATTTTATTTTGTTCTTTTCTTCCTATTTTCTTAATAGTGATATAATCTGCATAAGATTTTACGATGCCACACTATTTATAACATTCCATATATTTTAGCTTCAGGCTCGTTGGTAAAGAACGCTATGTTGTTTACACCAACAATATTTTCTTATATCATTTATAATGCCATTAGGCTTAAATGCACAATACAAAGTTCATGTATTGATTTATAATCAACCCTCATCATTCAGTTACTGATATCATAGTTCACTTAAGGGTTCACTACAGGCGTCTCGTTAAGGTTAATCTTGCTTATATATGGTATAAGGATATGATAGATGAAATTTTATTTTAACACAAGAATTATCATTGTCAGTTTCCAAAATATTTTAAATTTTTTAATTAAATTTTAATTTTTGGTTCGATAACAGTTCTGTAAAAAAAATTTGAAAAATCTATAGAATAATTTAATGAAAAAAAAATCAGATTTCGTTTAATATTATTTCATTTCCATAAAGTATTTTGACTATTTTTCAGATTTGCAAAGACAAAGGCTGGAATGAGGTGTTTGTGGAGAAAGTAGAAGCACCCTACGCATACAAAGGCAATCAGTGGGTTGGTTACGACAACGTTAAGAGTATTGGCATCAAGGTAAGATATGACATATTCAATAGTAAATAAATAAATTTTTAGAGGTTATATGAGATTTCTATTTTTTCGAAATAATGTATAAATCTTTATCTCTAATATAATGAAACGGGACATTCTTTGCCATTAACTACTAATCATTAAAGCACGAGAAAAGCCATTCATTTCTATGGGCTTAAAGTTATGCGAATTTTCAAGATTGGCTATGGTTCTAAGCTTATTACAATGCTGATTTCCACAGATTTTTACGAATTTCAGAATCGTGTAGGTTAAAAATGGCTGCTAATTTATCAACACTTTCTTTAAATTCATGTAAAACCTCTAAAGAAATTCTGAATATGAATCACAAATTATATCTTATAAGTATTATCTTATTACCACATTATTTAGCTAATTAAAATTACACCAACTTAAAATGACATTTAATGCTTTCAGAAACAGCTTTTCGAGAAATTGCTGATTTTATTATCATTAAATTTTTCAGGCCACCTATTTATGATATAATCATGATAAATAAAATAAATCGGCTTTGTTGAATCAAAATTTAAGTTAACTTTAAAAAGTTCGATATTGTACTAACAATTTATCAGTCCCAAACAAAAAATAATTATTTATTATATTAATTACTTAACTGTTTTGTTAATCTGGTTTGAATTTGATTTTTAACTAGCAAGCCCTAATTCTCAATCTCTTAGGTTGATTACTTGATCCGAGAAGGACTTGGTGGTGGTATGATTTGGTCTTTGGAAACTGACGACTTCCGAGGAAACTGCGGAGGCGGCAAGTACCCACTGCTCACCACCATCGCTACCAAGTTGAACGGAAATATTGCTAGACCAACACCTGATCCCAGGCAAACCACCAAGACACCTGATGTTCAGACCACCAGACAGCCTGGCCAAGGATTCAAGTGCACCAAGGAAGGCTATTTCCGCGATCCTTCAAACTGCTCCGTTTTCTACTATTGCCAGAACCAGGGACAAGGAGACTTCTCCAAGCACACTTACAACTGCGGTGAAGGATCAGCCTTTGATGAAAGCTCTGGCACTTGCACATGGAAGGACAGAATCCCAGGATGCTAAACTAGTTTTTTAGATATGGAATAAAGACTTGTTTTTGTTGATGATTTTATTTCCTTTTATTCCGCCTAATATTTTGATAACGAAACAAAGATTTTCAAAATAAACTAATAATTGACATTTAAAAAAAAACTTAAGAGTAGATATTTTGAAAAGGTCATTACATGCATCAATACTAAAGAAATATTCAAGCATTTTGAAATCTTATCTGAGTTGGAAATTAATATTTATAAGTGATTTCCTTATAATTTTCTTGAAAGTGTTTATAAAGATTCTTAAAAATTCCAAAATTGGTGAAAGAAAAGTATACTATAATGAAATATATCGACTATAATTTTACAGAATCCACATTTAAACAAATTCCAGATTTACAATGTCAAAAATATTTTGATATTTATTTTTGAACGCAATTTGAAAAATAGAATCTTCTTTAAATTTAGTAAATAAAAACAAGATACTTTTACAATAAAAATTATGGAATAATTTTCTTTAGGAATCACTGATTTTCTGTGTTGCATTAGGAATGGTTTTCCCATGCTTGTAGTATAGGTTTAGCATAAAGGAATGACTGTATGTTAAACATTTATATTTTCAAAATTATTATAATTTGTAATATAATCAGAGATACAGAAAAATACAGAAACAATTCCTATTTTTCAATTACAAATGTTAGATGTTTGAACTTTTAGTATCATGACAAACATCTAATCTATAGTAAAATTCGTGCGATGCATTTTAAAGTTGTGATGCCAACGGTGTTTGTTGCCGTCTCTAATGGCACTTGTCACTGACAATTCCCCTGACTAAAGAGCCATTGCAATTTAATACGAATTGTGCGTCTCTTGTTTATTTTCAATAGAGCCCTCTAGTGCCAAGAGTAAAAATTAGCTATTCATGCGTCACAACCCTTTTTATAGGGCGGACTTCATTCATATATTTCATTCACTTATCCACAGATCGTTATTTAGACCTGGATCAAAGAACGATTGTCTATGTACCAGTACCCCCAGTGGTATTATTCTCGACATGGATGACTTTATGTCCACAATAGATTTATACTTGCGCCAGTTAAAACACACGCTGAAGATTATTCGGGCGGCCAAGTTCAGACACAAAATCTAAGAGATACGAGTCTAACGTCTTGCAATACCTTGAGAAGGTAAAAATCAGATTCAAAAGTACACAAGACATTTATTCACAGACGTAGACAAAAACATTAAATATAAATTAGAAACAAAATTAACAGTACAAATTCCTCTGAGATTTTAAAATCAAACTAATTGCTAAAATTAAAGAGTTCAAAACCAGGCCATCACACATCGATCACAACCAAAAATCTATTTCTCGCTTTATTCGCTCCATCTTTCCTTTTTATATTTTGTCGACGACCATCTCACTTCAGTTCAATTTCGAATAACGTTGAAGATGTTCAACCAATTTCTTCTCTAGATAGACCTTTTTTTTAGATGAGCAGAAGGACGCTACAGCCCTACTAACCAGGCTATTTCGGCTTGAATGAGGTTTAATGCAGCTTTGTTATGCTCTTTAAGTTCATAAACTTTTTTGAAGCAATCGGGAATTATAAAAACAGTATTTGATACATAACCCATAAAAAAGAAATCCCATTAGATAAGATTAGGGATCTAATTAAAAGTCTGATAAAAAGTAATCTTATCATAAATCATATCATCATATCATATCTTAATCTTAATCGCATTTATAATTCATCGTCGGACGGTCCTCAGATAGGTTACGAACATCAAAACCTTAACAAGTTGGGATTCACCTTGTTGAAAAATAAAATATGTATTATCTTTATACAATTAAGGTGGGTTCACACGATGCTTATTATTGCCCGCAATGGAAGATCACGCCTACTTCCCGAAAATCACGTGACCACAACGGGACAATGGCAAATAGTTGTCCCATCGGGACAAACGTTGTCTCAAGTGTTCACACGAGAACAATGTCGGGACAACAACAGAGAGGCAACGATTGCGGGCAATATTAAGCCTCGTGTGAACCCACCTTTAGGGAAATAATCCCATTTCCATCATGCTCACTGAGTTCTGTAGAGTGATGTTAAAAACAATATTCGGTATGTTTTTCTGGTATCATTATTTATATTATGTGTAAAAGTTTAAAAATATATACAATTTTAAGATGCAATAATTTATTTATGCTAACCCAGTACTTTTGCCAAATATATTTTTTGTGGTGGTAAAATTTCTACACATATTTCAATTTTGAAAAAAAAAAAATGTTAACACTTATACCTGAACTATAAGAATCAGAATCTTTTTTTTCCTTTTTAAGTTAGTGGAAAGTTAGATTCTAGTCAAAATTTCAATTTGATATTTCTTGCTAGTCATTCGGCTACATACTATTCAATTACAAAAGAACTGATCAACATAAAGCTAAAAGTATCCTTCAATCGCTAATTTTGAAACTATGTAGATTTGCAACAGTGAGAGATTTGAAATTTTTACAATCCACATTCAAGCAGAAGACATTCCCTGATTGCTTTAATTGAATGTGTCTTTAAAAAATCATTGTCATTAATATGAATATCATCATTAAAATAGGTTAAAGTTACCTTTCTCATAAGGTTGACAATTTCTTCCGAATGTTAAAAAGAGATAATCTGTTTCAGAAAATTAAAAAAAAAAAGGTTAGACAGAAATAGTTGCTTTTAAATCTAAAATAAAAGTAGTCTGGATATATTATTTAAATACAGATCGTTTTCTAAATTTTCATTTTTTTATATACAATTATTTTCTTAAATTCAATTGAAAACAGTATCTGAATACGATATTTTTATCTACACGTATGCGATCAGAACATCTGAAAATTGTTAACAACCGGATCTGAAAAATCGTAATCATATTGCTAAGCCTCTTTTTAATAGATCAAAGATCATTCTCAGATTCTGTGTCTATATATTATCTGTCAGATTAACAAAATTTGATATTAAGTTGGCTGTAATGTTACAGGTTTTCTCTGTGTATCAAAATCTTAAAAGTATATTTTTATTCAGTAGGATGTAATATGAATTGATATACTTTTTTATTAAGTATTTTGATTTTTCTATTACCTTTATTAGAAAAAAATGAATAAAATAAACAATATTTATAAAAATAAATATTGCATAAAATATAATTTCACGCTTTGTTTAGTTATTTGATAAGAAATAAACTATCGTAAAGGACCAGGAAGACTCAAGGCACTTTTAAGTTAGTGCAAAATATTTTTATTAACAATGAAGCTGCAGTGTTTGATAAATTTACATTTGCTACTGTAAATTGTAAATTTTTTTACTTCCTCGTATATGAAGCATACGAAGCGGAAATAATGTAATAATAGAAAAATGGTAATGGAACGCGAAATTTTAACGAATTTGTTTTTGACCTCTCCCATTCCTAAATGCGAAAGTTACATTTTTGGAATTATGTCTCTAGGTAAACAGTAACATTTAATAACTCAATAACGCTTTGAGCAGCCAAATGGGGGGGGGGATTTTTGATGAATTCGTAATTCAAGGTTATATTATTTTGCAACTGCGTGTCGTTTATCCTTCAGAATCAGAATTGAAACGAGGAACGTTCGCGTTATTGATATTAATGAATCGAATCAATGTTCCTTTTTATTTTGGAATTAACTTCTTTTTTTATAATTATCATTATTTCTTAATTTGTTCTTACAGAAACTTTTTCATCACACTGCCCTCTAGCATGCATTTATAAGTTACGTTATTTGTTATATATCTAGTTTTACTTTATTTTCGTTTTCTTTTATTATTGATTATTATCGACAGTCTCTAAAAGCATGTGAACATGGAAATTCAATAATGCCTTGGATAAATGAAATTTGGCGTGTAATTCTGTTTAAAAATTTCTCAGTTATATCTAATTTTGGAGAAGTTGCAAAGAAAGTGTTTTTCCTTCAATATAAGGCTATATTCTATATTTAAATAATTTGATTGACAATTAACTACATAATTATTATTAAAACTATAAAACTAAAAATATATACTTATAAGAAATAATAATATATACCATAAACTAAAAATATATACTATAAACTTATAAAACTAAAAATATTAAAAGTAATTTTTGAGTAAGCTTTTCAATAATTGTATTAAGGTGTTCTAAATTTTCTTTCTTATCGCACTATGAATGGCGTATCTGGCTCTGCTTGTGCAAACATGCAGGCTTATCTATTAACTGTCTATGTTATCGGTTTCAGCCGTACCAGGCTCTACTACAACCCGAAATTTTTTTTATCCATTTGGTGGGATTGGAAATGCATAATTTTCTACAAATCCTTCCTCAAGGTGAAACAATAAATTATACGAAATGCTGTTATCAGTTGGATCAATCGAAAGCTTCCATAGAAAAAAACAACGTCCGGAATTCATGCACCGAAAAGGCATTTTTCTTCATGACAGCGAGACCACATTTTGCATTTGTCGTAAGAGATAATTTCTTACAGTTTGATTGAGATGTTTTACCGCATTCTGCCTACTCTGCAAATCTCACTCCATCTGATTATTACCTCCTTAAAAAATTTCTCTTTGCGATAAGCGCTTTAACTTTCATCAGCGAAATAAAAGCGCCCTTAGAGGATTATTTCTTGTCCAAAACACAGCAATTTTGGGAAGAACTCATAGTAAGACTTCCTGCGAAATGAAGAAAAGTAATACAGCAAAAGGGTTCGGTTGAAGTGTAGCATGGTGTGCCCCCGAGTTTATCGCCAATATGGTAACCCAACGGAACTTTCTTACAGTAACCCTAATTCTGTTTTGTCCCCTATTACTTTTGGCAATATTTAAGTTGTTCAGGAACTACAACTGTTTTATAATAAATTTAATATTTAAAAGATCGATTTCAGATTATTTACATTTTGCTTATTAATTTAATTTAAAATTTATTATACAAAGAAAGTTTTGAATAAAATTAATATTAATTAAAATAACATTTATTTCATTTTTAGTGTTAATATTTACAAAAAACATTTTTCGTTTTCACATTTTTAATTATCACTATGCGAATTCGCAAATCGTCTGCTTTTTCGAATTCAAAGAAGTCTGCCATGGAATTATTCGCAGTTCACGTAATTCTTTTGGTGCTTCAACGTTTGGTTCCCGCGAAATATTTTTATGTCAGCAATCGTACAGGAATCGGTGTTTGGTGGTTGGGATGTAGGCACTATTTCGAACCTCTGAATGGATGAAGGGGGATTGGAATATTTTTTTATGAGTTGATGAGGCTTGGAAAGAATGCTTTGAGTGTTATGAAGTGTTTATGAAAAGATTAAATAAAGAAAGTAAGTACATTAAATATTAAAAATTCTGTATAATATTCGTTCCTATAACATCATTTATTCTTACTTGTAATATTATTATGCACTATTCCTTAATCCACAACGTCCATCTGTTCAATTTGCTAGCGAAGCTACTGCATTCCCGCTCCGTATGAAATCGAAGCCCTAGGATGTGTTTTTAAAGTTAAAATATACTGCCCGGTGCCTTCTACAGATGCCGAAGGCATCTGTAGAAGGCACCGGGCAGTATTAAACAAATAATTATAATTAGTTAAACATTCTAAATAAAAAGGCGGGAAATGGCAATGTGTTCCGCGGAACAGTTTGTTTGTTTTGTCCGCCATCTTTGTTGGCGATTTGGCATCCTTGGCGCAGCAAGGGGCACACTATTCTACACTTTTACCAAGGGTTCTTATATAACGAAATAAATAATATCTTAAACAGCAAATTCTTAACATAAATATCTTAAACATAAGTTTTTTTTTCCTATTTCTAATACGAAATAGGAAATAAACGCATATTTTTGCAGTTTGTCCATTCTGAAAAGAAAACGATTAAAAGACGAATTTATTCTGCATTAAATAAAGTATGAATACATAAAACAATTTAAGTTATTGAATCTTCTAATAATGTGCCATTTGGAAATTTATTTAATCCGTATAAGATCATAATAGACACCTGGAAATTGTAAGGATGTTAATTACGTCTTTGAGTCAGTCACAGATTTGGTTTTGAAGTATTCTGTCAACCCTTAAGCGAAGCCGAAATCAAATTCCTTATGACAGAAAATTAACCATTATGAATAAACTATGTTAGAAATATATAATTATTAAAACTCCATAAGTACAAGATAATTTAAAGGCAAAAATAATTATAAACAAAAAATAAGGAAGAAAAAAGAATGAAGTATTCACCTACAATGAGGGTTAAATTTCTGAATTTTCAAATTCATAGTTGAATGCAGACTTGATTAATTGCTGTTCGTTTTTCTTAATTCAATCAGTCTGAAAAGGATGCGAATATCAAGTCAAATCTATAAGTCTGTAACTATTATGATAGTTAACTAAAATAAATAAAATGCAAGAAACACGAGTTATTAATCATTAAATAATTACGGTATTTGTTGTCATTATTTTCATTTATTATTGCAAATTACATATTATAAATTGCTTTAAGTTTCAAGTTTACATGGTATCTTGGACATTTTTTGATTGTGAAACTCGAACCTTTTTTTCCTTCTGAAAATTCAAAATAGAGTCTGAAATCGATTCAATTAAAGTCGTTCTTTATTCGACTGGTTACCAAATACATCACGTATCTGAAGAGTTCCATGCTACGATGCAGTTTACGCCTCGGACAATTTAGTGCTATAGCTAATGTAAATGGGATTTGAGGACTTAGGTGTCATTACCAATTAAAGATTTGAGGGAGACACTTTTTATAGACTTACTGGTAAATGAAATATCAAAAAGAGAAAGAATTATAATTATCAAAATAAATCGCTTAAAACATTTTGGATGAATCTTCATAATCAATTCCTTTACGAATCTGAAAAAAAAACAAAGCTTGGAATTCCGTTGATTCATCTGCTTGTGAATGCTGAGATTTAAAAATTCAAGGATCTAGTAGAATGACAATTAGATATGTTTTCCCGATTCTCAAACTGTAAATTTGTCACATTTCGAATGAAATCTATTACTGGTAAATCATTCTTTATATTTATTCCTTCATGTAAATGAATCAACAATAACTCAACGAGATATATCGATACAACTTAACTAAAGTTTCATCATCATAAATTTAGGCACGATTTAATTTTGAACCTAATCAATGAAATGATGACCATTTATGCTGTTTATTTCAGAAAAATGCACCTTTCACTTTTGAATTATTTCATTTCACAGATGGAAGAAGCGCAGTAAGTTAGAAAAGCATTTTTCTGAGTTTCTTTTTCGTAATTATTTCCGATATTAATATCCATTTTGTTTCTGAATTATATTTGTGGCTTCATAAGATCATAGAAAGAGAGTAATCCATAATAAGGAATATAATAGCACACTTTTTTCCTATTCGAAGGGGGGGGGGATTTTAATCTGAATAAAACCATAAAGGAGTGAGAGTAGTATTGGTGATTTACTGGTTTGAAACGAACAAAAATGATTTTCTTTTTGTATTTAGAGCTAATATATGTAGTATCCATATAGCCATTTGTTTATGAAATATACGCGATGCCAATTAAAAGAATTAAAAACCAAAGAGGATTAAATTGAATTGTGCATTTTATATTATGTTTTAATTCGAAATTGTTTAATAGCCTGTATAGCGCTTCATGAGAAAATTAACATACCCTCCTTAATTTGTCATCTTAACTTCATTTTGGGGAAATCCAAACAAATTGTCTCATGCGTAAAAGCACAAAAGGTTTTATCATCTGAAAAAAAGTCCCAAAGTCTTAAAAATTACTATAATTATGTCTTAGCTTCATTATAGCATTATAGTTTAGAAGCACAGCAAAATTCAGCATATAGTCTTTTCATAAAGTGTGTAAATCTATATCAACTATTATTTCGAATCAAAAGAAAAGGAGCAGGTTCAATTGCGTAGAAAGATTTCTTTATTATATTAAATTCTAGAGATATTCTTCACTAAGAAGCACAAGTCACAACACAATGGTTCAATATTTGAGACATAGAAGTATACGCTTTATTCCTATTTTGAGAAAAGAAAAATACTCTAACTTTTATTTTCGATTGTAAATCCTTTAATTATAAAACATTAAAAATAGATGATCGATATTGTTTATGATTGGACCAGGTACTTGCTGAGATTGATTTTTGATTGGTTATTGGCATCAAACTTGTATTGCTTTTTCAATGATGAATTGCTGATTAAATATGAGGAGTATGATTCTCCACCAAAAATGGAAAATTGATATTGACAAGGAAGAAGAAAAATCTTAACTTGTGCATCGATAAGATAAAAAGATAACACATGTTTCAGTCATAAGCCTGCCGAGATAGATTTCCTTACAATTTATGTTCAGATCCTTATAAATAATTCCCAAATATAAATTAAGAGTACGATGGTACCGACTAGTCTAAGAAAATTTCTTCTATTTGAAATATATGTATGGTGCATGGTTATTTTTGTACAAAACTTTTCACTGCTAGGAGAAGATGTCGAACTCTCTTTGATTGGGAAATTGTATGAAAAATATTCTTTCAACGTGATCATATAGTCATTAAAGAAAACTAAGTCTTTAAATATCGACATGTTCCACTGAGAGCTGATATTTAGAAGGACAAATCATGGGCGCTCCATAACGATAAGATTCTGACTCATGTGTTCCATTAGTTTCAAATTACCTGTCAAAACATCATATTCCGATACTTCCTTAGCCAGTTTATTATCATGATCTTGTTGCACATTTTCTTCCAACCAATTAAAGTCAAAATTCGGGCAAAACAAATCTGCACTTGTAGTAATAAAATCACCTACCAAATTTCATTTAAGCCATTAAGTTTCGGAGTTATCAAGTTTACACATTTGAAAATTAGACCCATAAATAGTCTCTTACTAGATTTAGTTCCAAATTTGATACATATCTGCACATTAGATATAAAATCTGTGAATCAAATTTTATCTATCTCTTCATTTTATAAATATCGTACGAGCTTGCATTCAGATAACCGAACAAACAGATTTCTATTGAATGGATTTCGTTTGAAATTTGACAGGAATCAACAAATTTAGCGTAGAAGTCAGTTACCAAATTTCAAACATAGTTCAAAGCGTTTTTGTATTATAGTATTCATAGATTGACAAATATAATTTTAAAAATATGTTGATCGAAGGTTTGGAACTTGAACAGTAATTAAAATCTCGAGTCCAAAGTTTTTGACGATTACGATATATTTTCTTCCTATATGAGAAAATAAAAATGCTTATCTGTACAAGAATATTGCTTCAAAGAAGTTTTCCAATAAAAAGATCCAATCTCTATTCTATCTTCTACAATGAAATGAGCTACAAAACTTTTTTGAATATAATTTTTTGCACAACCAGTCATTTTGAAACGAAGAAATACAAATAAAATGTTTAGTAAGATTTTTAGCTGTAAAGAATTTGTTTTGTAAAAATATTAAGAATCTATTAAAATTTTGCCAAATTGTGAATCGACAGTTATGCTAACATAAAGATAGAATCAAAAGAAAGTAAAACTCTGATTGGTATAGAATATGTTTTATTTCAAATACATCATTGAATTATAATATAAAGTAGATATATACAGTTTTTAACTTATACGTATAGGATACAAAAAATTGAATGTGTTTAATTAAATCAAAATGCAAAAAGAAATGATTCAACTGAAGCAGAAAAGCATCAGACTTCATCGTCAAAGAAAAAAAAAGTAAACTGTAAACAAAAAAAAAGTAAACGACAAAAACAGTGAAAGTAGTAATATTAATATTTTTTCTGCAGTTTCTTAGATTGTATCACTGTTTTTAATTATATAGACATAGCTGTGGCAAGTATGAGCGATTTTTGACAATTTCTTCAACTCTTCCTTATTAGAAATGCTTCTTCGGCCTACATTCTTCTTAAGACATGTCCCTAAATTTTAAATGGGATATAGATCAGGTGGTTGTGGAAGATGGTCCAAAATCTTGGAATACAATAGAGCTACTATTCTTTCGAAATCTTTGATGTTATTTGGAATATTTATCACACTGGAAGATATAGCTTTGTGATAAGCCCAAAAAATTCACAAACTAGGGGCAACGTGTATTTAAAAAATATTTAAATTGTCAATTTTGTTTACTGTAAATTTGGCAAATGTTAAATTAAAAAGTTTTTCTATTTTCTTTATCTTTTTTATTAAATATCATTATCTATCCGACATCGTAAGACATTTCTCTATATAAAAGATATAAAAGCAGCATTGAATATGTTAATAGAATCAACATGATTTTAAATATTTTTTAAAAGAATATTTAACAAAACGGTGAGGTTGAAATAAACAAAAGTAAGTTTTCAAACTATCTAATGTATTAAAAGAAAACGGCAAAGGAACTCTTGAAATATATAGCACTTTTATATCTACAACGATTATCATTAATTATTATTCTAAAAATTTGATATAACTATAATTTTTAGTGCCTAGTTTTCACATATTATTTCAAATTCATTTCGGTTAGATTACAAATATTTGACTAATTATCAATTATTATAGAGATTTGCTATTCTAAAATTATGTGTCTATAGTTTTTAGTGACAAGTTTCCAAAGTTAATTCTTTTTGACTATAATACAATCAGGTTAGATAATAAATGATTTTTTTCTATATTTAGTATAAACTATAACTTTACATCAATAATATCCAACAAATCAAGTAATTCGAAAGTTTAAAGTTATAAATGCAATAATTAGTTTATTTTCATTGTTAAAAATTTAAAATATTGATGATAATTTGAATTTTTTTTTGTTTTCTATGAGGAGGAAAAAAAAACTTTGTTTTATTTTTCGCTGAAGGAAATTTAATTCAAATTACATATGTTTTTATAGAAATTTTCTATTTACATGAAATTTTCTATATTAGAAATCTTTTCTACAACTGAAATATTTATGGCCTATTTTAAGAAGGAAAACTTTTTAAAACATGAATGCTGTACAAATTTAAAATTTGAGAGAAAATAAATATTATAATTTTACATTGATTAATTTAGAATCATTAAAGTATATGCCAAATATTTTAGGAAATGAGCATTAGTAATAAATATTAGGGACATGCGTTTACTTACAGTTTCGCCATCATCTTTTATCATAATCTTTAAGATAAATATATATAATTAATTTAGCAGTAGACATGTTTTTTAAAGTGGTTATACTATATATTAATAAAAAACTTATTGTAAAGTATATACAAATATTTTATTAAGAAAATATTTTTATTCGAATATAAAAATAAATTATTTCAATTCAACAATTTTTAAAATACAGCAAAATGCTCTCTATCATACTGCTACTTAAATACAACTTTAATCAATGATGTTAAGTTAAACAATTAATACCTGCAAAAGTAAGAATGAATAATGAATACATGAAAAATTATTCATAATACCTAAAAGTATTTTATTTCTTTAAGTTACCACTTGCTTGGTTTCTTTTAAACTCCATTTTATTACTGCAAACAATTTTTCAAATAAAATTTCATTATTTATTGCTTAAAAATACTTTTACTACAATTTTGTTATATTTGCAAGAGTTACAAAGCAATCTTTAAAACCTTATCAATAAAATATTTTTCTACTGTTTGCATTATTCTGTTATCTAGATTTATATATTTTTTTATTCTCTGTTTTCCCTTTAAATTTAACACTTTGCGTGCTGATAAAAAGTCACTATATACAGCTTCCCTTTTTAAGAAATGAATCAGATCCTCTACTGTTGGATGAAATTTCCCAATAAACGAGTTTATTTTGTTGTGCCATCTTTTGACAGCATTATTTGTTCTATTGAGTCTCTTGTAATGATTTCACATGCCAACAGTAATTGTAGAATTTTCAAACCATTGATCAACAAAATAGTCATAAAATTTTGTAAAAAGACAATGTTGAGGACTGTCTTCCTGAATTTTCATCCATGCATCATCTAAATCTTATTCTGACAGAAAAGTCAAAGCAGCACTCATGCGAACATGGAGTCCAATTTTTGCATTGAATTTGTAAACTTCTGCCAAGCCGATACTTTGCACTTGCCCGCATAAGCATTAGTTGAAATGAAAATTGCAACCTTTTATTTCTAATATATATAATACAATTTTCGTGCCTCTTATAGCAGCAGTTTCAAAATTCATAGTCAAACATTGAGGATTTCAGTTATAATCTTTTAAAATACTGAATAGGTTTTAATAAGTAGTTTGTTTTTTATTAGGGAGAAGTGCGAATATTATTGGAAGGATATTAATTTCTTCTTAATTGCTTCCACTATCTGCGTGCAAAGAGTAAACCTGTAGAAATTGTTTAGGGCAGGTTTTAAATGTTCCGTCTGAATATAATTTTTTTACATTCCTGTAGAATGTTTTTATCTTTTGAAGTCCCAAAGACAACAATTCTTTCATTTGACTCATTTACAGTCATATCAGCCAGCAAAAAAACTCGATGAATCATCCAGTTTTAACAATTCCATTGGGAGGCGTTTTTCTCTTGCTGTAGCGGCTTCATTGCTAATACCTTGTACTTTTCTTCTCATTTTATACAAAGAACTTTTGGTGGAGGGTAAAGTAGGAATTTAGGTAAAAATTGTTGAGCTTTAGCAAACGTTGGAATTTTTTCATTATTATCAATCTTTAACATTGTGTTGGTTTAAAGAAAAGGTGATATTTTTAATCATTTAAAGAAAAAATGTATGATAAAAGTATATCTTTAGAATATAAGTTGCAAATTTTCCAACGTATTTAAAGAATTTTGCCTGTTTTCTTGAAGGAGAAAGCTAATAAATTTCTACTATATCAATTATTCTGCATTGCATATGCAACTTCAATGATGAGCGACTTTGGATTTAATTTTCAGATTTAAAAAAAGATGTGCTTGGTTTCAGTAAAAAATGTTTTTATATTAATTGCAGTTTAACATTTGCACTTTAAATTAAAGTTGAAATTTTATGAATGCTGGCGGAAAATTAAAGAGAGATAAGTAATATAATGAACAGAACTATTTAAGGCCCAGGTAATAATATGGCTGAATTATATAACTATCAAAAACTTCGTTAGCTAAATATATTGCAGAAAAAGCTATTAAGAGACCAAGTTACACAAAATATATAACAGGATATTTTAGAGATTTTTTTATAATGGCGAACTGCTGGTAGCCAAAGTCATAGTAGCCTGATTCGTAATAAAGATTTTGCTTAGCGAACTTTTGTAATATACATACACACAATACATTTTACCCCTTTTACGAGTATAGAGAATAGTGAATTTCACGGCAATTCATTCAGAAATATGAGAATTCTCTAATATTAGCAAATATAACAAATATAGATTTTTCTATATCTTCTTTTTAAAGGAATTTAATTCCGCTGTTCATTTTTCTTATAGAATCAGTCTTACTTTTTAATAATAATTATCATTTATAGCAAGATATATGAATATGATAAGTGTATGTACAAGATCTCATAACTGCAAGATCAAATAAATAAAACTTTTACAAAAAAAATGCAGACAAAATAGCATCAATTTTCTGAATTATATACATAAAAAATACAATTATTTAAATATCAGAGGAATAAAAACTACGGAATATCGCGCTTTCTAATTTTTTTTTCTTCTTTTGGACCTCCTTAATAGCAGAAGGATCCCGAATCATCATTCAATAAACAAAAGATTTATTGTATTACGTGCAGCTGGCACTGCACTTGAAAATAATATTTGGGATTTTTGCTTATTGTTATATTACCACCTTTATTTAATTTCCAAAATAGAATTTTTTTTTAGCTACGATTCCTGTGAATAATTACAGAATTCTGAGTATTTCACTTCTACAATTATGTCATCACCAATTAGCCCGTCCGGAGACGTAGCAAAATATGCAAAATTTGGGTTTACAAACAAACCGCAGCATTGGACTTTCAAATTCTTTTACAAAAGTTTACTAATTTTGTTTCCAGAGATGCGATAGTATTTGCTGATGGAAATAATCGAAGGCGGAAATAACCGACCAGAGCTGAGCTCAGACACCTCTCTAGATGCACACCAAATTTTCCTGCCAAAGGTAATAAAATTCCAGTAAACCTACAAACAAGGGGTAGAAAATGATCAATAGAGTGCAAGTTCCCCAATCCCGGATAGTGATTAAACAAAAGACAGTTAACTAGATTCTGATAATAGCAATTAGTTTCCCATAATGGTATACAGTTAGGGAACAGACAACAATTTATTCCAAAATGACATGCTTAAAACAAGTATTTTTATATATTAGAATATAACAGTAATTATAGAAATATGCTCAAAAATTCTGTATAAAGGTGAAAAAGAAATAAGAGCAACAAAAATTAAGGTTAATCGAAACAAAATCAAAAATACGAACTACTTGCAAATTAATTTAATTGTATCGAGATTTATTGTGAACTATTTTTTATGGTCATGATTTCGATATATCGATATTTTTCGGAAACTGTCATCAAAAATTCGCACAGATTAATTTATCACTGATGTTTGAAAAATTTAATATCAGTTTAAACATAATCCTCAAGGATAATAGTTTTTAACATTTAGGTTTGTATCCCCATAAAATGGTTTTATTCCAAAAGAACCGATGTTCGTTCCAGATTAAAAGAATATTTAAATTCAGGGTAAAATGTCAATCCAATATCAAAAAACAGTATATTGATATTATGTCATATTCAAAACAGTTTTTTTTCTTTACAAAGTCAAAAATATTCATTTCGATGAGTGCAAAAGTAACAGTTGTTAAAAGTAGCTAAATGTCATAAGCATACGCAATGAGGAAGACCATTGTTGTGATCTGCATTTCATCGGAAAGTGACATACCGTAGCAGATGCAAATTCCTATTTTCCCTCTCATTTTTACTTTTTTAGTTATCACATTCTTTTCATAGAATTGTGCGATTCATTATCAATGGATACCTCAGTTAACCTTGACATATGATTCAACATATAACAGCAAAAATAAAACATAGCACGTCTTTTTATAGTTAATGCTTTAGTTCTTCGCAGAAAAAGCTCAGTGATTTATTCCTATTGCAATATTTCGGTGAGTTATATTTTATAATTTAATTGCATGTTTAAATCTTCTTCGGCTTTTATAGAAGCAGTGGTTTATTATTTTCCTGATGATTTTTAAGTAAAATTTCTTTTTCTATGCAAGACACAAGTGAGAGTACTAATTAACTATTTATAATTTAACAACTGACTTGAGCACAAAATATCAAAGTAGTATCATTAAATAATACATTCTGAATTCAGTAATTAAAATTAGAAAACAGTTTTCATGTGCGTATATATATAATGATATGTAAACATAATAGGCTGAGAAAATACGTGGAATTGATAACTTTGTTTTATTCCTTATCTGGAGGCATAATTTATATGCAAGCAGAAGTAACATGCACATCAATACAGAACGGTATAAGAGAGAAATGACGAAAATCTAATGAAATATTTATCCCTGTAATTATATACAGTGAGATTTTCATAGGGAATTTTTTACACGCGTCTAATTAGGTAAGGGAATTATAGGAATCTTTTTAAAAAATATGTTTGAAATTTTTTATTCCTTCACTCGGAGCGTGAGAGCTTCAGCAATTTTATACATATATATAATTCAAAATATATATAATTCATTCAACACACATATATATAATTCAAAAATATTTTTAAAGCTTATTGAAATTACAGAATAAATAGTAAGGATGTATTTATATAACTGAAAAATAATTTTTTGATTATTATTATGATATAACATTTATTTTTCTGCAACAACATTTTAATAGTTATAGCAGAAAAACTAAAAGCCCTAATTCAAATTCACAATTTTTATACAAATTTCATTAATAAATTTAAAAAAAAAAATTATTTGGGGCATGGATATTTTGCTTTTTTAAGTATGTTTCTATCATATTTCTCTAATCTGTCTTATAGAGAGCCAACAGAGATGCACACATTCGCTTTCATTACTAGCTTAAGTTACAAATAATAGAAAATTATAAAAGACGATTCCATTCTTATGGACTTATTTACTTTCATTGGGCAAATTCAACTGTTATTAAAATTTGAGGTATTGAATGTTGATACTGTTACTGTTATTTTTAATTTATGCATATAAAAGGAAATTAATCCATAACTCATTTATTAAATTAATATTTATTTGGTAATGTAAACCAACTACAAGTTGATGAAATATTATCACAATAAAAAAGCTTTATTTTAAATTGTACTTGAAAAGTAAATGTAGAGCATTTTGAATAGTTAACTATACTTACCAAATGATAAAATTAATTGGGAAAAGTAAGAAAAACAAAACAAAAAGATGCCGTTCAGGTTGTTACACGAGTATTTAAATCAAATGTTATTTTTTGATATATTTTTAAAATTGGGGAAGTGAGCAGGTGACAACTAATGATGTATCTATAAATTCTGAGTTTATTGACAAGCAAACTACGAAATCGATGCAGAGAGGGACTCTGTTGAGATTTTTCTCCATATGGAAGGCACAGTGAAATAAAATGTTTGAAATCTCTCTTGGAAACGAGAATTGGTGGGCGACAGAAGTGCATTAATATGTCTAAACAAAAATTTTCATATTAAATAAAAATTGGAGGTATTGGTTTGTAGCTTGAGCCAGGAGACTAATTTTTGAGTTTTCCTAATTATTTAAAATGTTTAAATAATCTTTAGACTTTTAATAAAACTAGATTCTTTCTTAATGTAATTTATAAAAAATAATTGTGTGAATTTTAATTGGTTCATAATTTTTTCAAAGAATGAAATAAAAGCAAAATCGATATCTCAAGCACTTTGTAAATGGAAATAAATTATAATAAACTTTTGTATATTTCTAGATTTGAATAATTTTTTTAGTTTGCATGAGATAGTTAAATAATAAATACAGTTCTTTTAGAGGATAGCTAAAAATATCTTTTACAATAAATAATGACTAAAAATAGATTTTTAAAAACTTTTTCAGTTTTCGAAGTATTTATATTATGCATAAAAAAGTATTTAAACCTATCTCAAAATTCAGTTGATACTAAAAGTTTGAGATCTTCCTTACAAATATATCAGGGAAACTGCAACACTAAACGCTATAAAAATGGTTAGCTATATAATCCTCTATCGGCAAACAGCTGTTGTATTCTTTATACTAATAAAAAGTGAATACATTTGAAAGGTGTTGTCTTCAAGTTAAGATTATCTAGAATTCCGTGTTATAAAGAACCGACAAATTTTTTTTATTATAAGACAAACAGTCGAATTATTCCATTTTTTTGTTTTTCCTTTTCTAAGATAACAATTTTCAACGAACAAAAAAAAGTTATCGAAATGTTACACTTAGATAAAATGTCAAGAATACATTTTCAAAAGTAACCAAAATAAAAACAAAATAGAAAATAAAATGAGATAACTACTATTCAATTTTATCAAATATCCAAAGTTGACAGCATAGCCGATAAGAATATTAATATAAATGCTGTTTAATACAGCAGTCAAGGTTTTTAACGGCTTCAAACTACAGGTGGTAAGTAAAACCAATTTATAACTCTTATTGATTTTGGAAACTAGATTGTTTTCCCCAAATATTTTTAATAGTTTATATCTTGCAAAGATACCATGTGCTAAACATAAATTCAATTTATTGAATTTGCTGCAATATTTTTTAAATTTACCATTTATAAATACTCTATTTCAAAAATCGTCTTAAATCTGATCACAAATTTTGCAAGTACTCAGTAGTAAAAACTGGCAACGGTATCGTGTTCTCAAATTTAACCGAACCTAATCAGGCGTATTTGCTCTACAAGTAAGATCGTTTGACCTACAGCTACCAAATATGGTGCATATATATTCTGGAGGTTGGGATGTACGTTTCAGAACAGTCGTTCTTAGCGATCAGTATAAATTTTACTTAAATAAAGTTTTATTTCGGCGTTTGTTCATAAAAATATTTTTAGACAAAAAAAGTATGTTTACACCATTTCAAAACATAAAAAAATGTATTTTATGATTATAACAATTTAATAGTCAATTTTTAAAAAATTTTAGCAATTTTTTAGAAACCTTTTTTGCCTTGATTCCTAACTATGGATTGCATGATTTCCCTGAAATTTAATTGTTGTCCTGAAAAAGCTGTTTTCAGTTTTTCATCAAGAATTTAATAGCGTGATTTTCTACCATTGTTAAAACTATAGGGGACAGATTTTGCTTAATATCCGCGTAGAAGGCAATCCACTTAAAAAAGAAAAGCCGCAAAATTCAGATGAACCGGATGTTTAAAATAAATCTATTACGCCATGAGACTGGTCTCCGTTTGAAAGATTTTTGTACACAATAAATGGAATTTAAATAGGATTATTAAAATAATGCAGGATTTAATGACAGACAATTAAGCGGAATCTTATTCATGAAATCAGGTGATTCATCCGAAATTAAATATAACTAATATTTCAGGCGAACCCAGCTTATCAACTGAGGCGACTAATAAATAGTAAAGGATAACATATGTCAATCTATTTGTTGGCGGCTTATGAAAATAAAGACTAGTGGTCTTTATTTTCATAAGCCACCTCTATTTTCATAAGTCACATAGAATAAACGTTCTTTAAAAGGCAAAGAACAGAACGAATATTTAATTTTTTTTATTTAGAATTTCAGTAAAATAAAAATTAAGCTAGTTAGTTAATAAAAAAAAATTCGGAATTTATTACTTTACCATCGTTTACTGAATTTTTTTCCATGGTTAAAACTTAATTCGGAAAATTTTGGTATTAACACATTGTTGACAGGTCATAAATAACTCGTATTGTTATGCTCAAACTGTTGACCACATGAGTAATCTCGAGATGGATAGGTATTTATTTTGTGCCAATGTCGTTCAGTTAAAGCATTCTTGGAAAACATGTTATTAAAAATAATCCAAAATATATTTCCACCGCACACACCTACAGTTTAAGTAAAGAGTAGCTTCGCATTTTTTCTACAAAAAAATACACAGACGAAATGTACTTGCAGTAAACATCAGCACAGAAATAGCAATTAGCAATAAATTATCACAACATTAAATACTCGGACAGCATGTAGATGATAAAAATTCCATAATGAGAATTCAATTGGCTGCTAATTTAAGATCAATTCAACTATTGATTACCATACACTAATGTCGATTCCAATCACTGTAGTATAATAGTACGAGACGTTTTCTTTAGTATTTCAATAATACTATTACAACGATCCACTTCTCAATTTTTCCGGACAATTGAGCGAATTTTAGAAAAATTACTCACTAGTCAAAAAATCCAACTAGAACGTGAAGAGTATACTTTTCAAATGGAAACCATATCAAAATATAATGTTTACAAATGTTTTGTATAACATATCACGTAAATTATTAAAATAGCATTTACCGTAGTAAAAAGAAATAAAAAAGTCAAATATTAAATAAAACTTGATATTTATATTAAATTATTATAAAAATAAATTTATATTGTTTCACATTCACATCTAACTATGAAATAACAGCCAGCAGAACTTACTGTTCTTATGAATGGCTATATTATAAGAAATAAATTTGTGGTACATAAAAGTAGTTTAAATTCTACTAGTTCTTTGTGCTCTTGTTAGCTATTACATCCCTCAATTATTCCACTACATCTTCAATATCACGAGGAATAGGGAAACCCGAAAAGCAAGATAGTTGCTAAAAATGTAGTCAAATGATCAGTTTGGAAACTTAAAATTTCATGTTTTAATACTTTTATAATTGCCTTTGATTATTAATTCTGAATCAGACTTCGAACTTTTAAGATACTTGATATTTTGAAGTTTGAAATTTTTCTAGGCCAGCTGAGCGTGCGACGATTGGCGAATCTAAAAAGGACATAACATTTTTTTTTTTTTTTTGAAAAATAAAATAAAATCCTCCAAAGCTTCGCAAGCAACGGGATCAGGAACTTAGTAGCTTCATCTGCGTATTAAAAATAAAAATTCTAAGGAAATTAGCAAAGAATCAACAATCTGGTTTGTAATATTCAGCTATTTAATAAAAACTTTACACCACTACATCGAAATTAAAAGAACTTAAATATTTTAATATTTATATAAAGATTCAATTCAGCATAAATAAGAAAGCAAGAAATTTTGTTTCAATACATTATTTCTCTTCATACGAAGGATAATTTCTCGTATAAAAAGATTTTAAGTGAAAGCTTATCTCGTTAAATTCAAAAAATAAGTAAATAAATAAAGAATTAATAGAAAAGAATCCACTCTACAATATTTAATAGGTATTAAAAGGACCAAAAAACATCAGCTAATAATAATTTTGTATTATCAATTGATTAAAAAAATCCACTCACCTTAATTGCAATTCTCGATGAATAATGAAAAAAATCTGTTAATCAGACGAAGATTAAAAAAAGAAATGGCTAAAAAAATAACCAGAAATTCGAGCAAAAGTTTTGTAAAAATGAATTACTGAAGTAATAAAAATCCTTGATTTACGCACCGAAATGAAATACAAATAAATAGATCAAAATTATTTTTAAATAGATTAAAATAATTGTTTTAATAGTGTATTAATTACATTTCTTAAAAATAATTATTCTTTACATTCTATTTTAATAAATATTATTTATTTAAATTTATATAGTAAGCAAACAACTCAACAACGCCAAAGGAAAAGAATAAATAAATAGTAGTAATGAAATCCAGAAATTTATCCTCTGTGAAAATCTGTGATTATTATGAAAATCCTCTATGATTGCACCGAAAGGGTTGCCAGCGTAATGAATCATTTTGATTATTCTGGTTACCATCTTGGCGTCAAATTTAAAGATACTAGTTATTTATCATATATTCGAAATATATTGCTGTTACTTTCTTTGACCTCTTAACAATTTGACAAAAAATCTCATTGAATAAAATTGACGTAAAATAAACAGAAAATAATATGAAATAAAAAATTATTTCTAGATAAAAATATATGAATTTTTTGCAGATTTAGAAATAAGTTTCTAATTATTTTATTGTACATTAATTGCACTTCGTGGCCAATTGATTTACCGAGATTATTGGTGTTATCTAATTTCAAGTAAATCTTTTTACATTGTTTTATGATTATTTCATCAAAGTTTATTTAAATGTCATTTTGTAATAAATTCGTGTTATTTTCACATTTTCTGTTTATTGCATTCATCGATCTTCTAAATACAGTTTTTTTTTCTGAAATTGTCCAGATAATCTCTTCTTGAGATACACATTATCTTCTGAGACACTATAATTTCACTTTCTGATTCTTCGAGTAAATTTGCCGAGATAATAAACAGAAACTTCCTTGTTTTCCTTTCAGTAATGAAAAAGAATAACAGATTAAATATTAAATTGAATTTCATTGTAATAATAAGCATTGTCGTTAAAATTGTGCAAATTTTTTTAAACACTATTGTTCAAACTCAGGAGGATTAATAATACATAATTAAATTGATAACATTAAAACGTATTAAAAAATTTTAAAGCGTTGTAAAAATAAGTTTTGTATAAATGTTTTTGGAAGTTATTGAAAAAATTACTTCAAATTCTCATTTAATTTTTTTTATTAATTAAAACTTCTAAAATCTCCACTCAGAGTATATACATATTCTTAGTAGTGCATATTTTGCAGCTCTAGGCAATTATGAAACCTTACTTTTAATAATATTTTCATATTTAAACACATTTCTAATCAGATAATGATAGATTTGAAATTAATATTTTTATATTAACTTTGTAAATATGTATTTGTATGGTATTCACTTTATATATTTTTATTTTTATGATTCCATACTACCTGGTATCTGCAATTTTTGCCCATTTTATTCAAATAGAAGTTCGATTTCATAAATATACTAATAGAACGTGACTTAACACACAAGCTGATCAATTAAGCTATATAAAAAGAATATTATCCGAATTGTTTGCCATTCATAGAATTAATATTTTTTATTTCCTTTCCTTACTTATTAACGAGGAAAACAATATTTTTAATTGACTTGCCTGAAACACTACTCCTCTAAGTGGCTACAGAAATCTATACAATCTAGTTGTGTGTTCGCCACTTCATTTTTCCACTTATCAAAGTACATTTTTGTAAAAATTGGTGTTCTAGTTCAAGTGTAGGGCTTCCTCATGCACATATGCGTGCTTTCACATTCTCCTTTATTATAGGTAAAGAAGGTAGTTTAGGTAAAGAAATTCTTCAAACGGATTTAAATATTATTTCAAATTTTTTTTTTTTTTTTTTTTTTTTTTTTTTTTTGTTCAAAGTTTTTCTTTCTTTGGAAATATCGAAACTACCAGTTACATAAACTTCCAAAAGTTTGGCAATATATAAACGATCTATTACGATAATCGCAAAAGCAAAGTCTTTCGAAATGCTCAACTTCATTGTAAAAAGTTTGATTAAGTTAGAGTATACTGAGGTGCAAAAAAGACTTTTTTCCTTATATTTGCAAATTTATATGTGCCACCAGAGTCATCTTATGGTTCAGGATCGCTAGGTCAAACCTTAAACAGTCTTCATGTAACTTCAAAACAGAATTTTCATCTAAATAAATTATACCAAACCTAAATCTTATAACCAAGCAAAATTTTTAGTATAAAAGGTACACTTGTCAAAGGTATGTAAAAGCTTTGATGGTTATCTTAAATGCATCAAAAGAAATCATATTCATTCGTAGAACGTGTGAGTTTGTACATTTTTATTCACAGGTGAAATACAAATAACAATCTCCAAGTATTTATCCTCCATCTAATTAATAAAGATATATTTTGTTTTAATTCTATTAAGCCTATCCAAATTTTTCTTCCACAATAATTAGACAATCTACATGTGACACAAATTAACTGAGTCATGAAGAACAATTCCTAAAATCTCTTTTCGGTTAAAGCAGAAAAGCAGAGAAAGTTTTAAAGCTTTCCCAAAAAAGAAAAATTCTAAGGAATCAGAAATCTAGTTTTCTTTCTCAGCTTTAACCGTCACACCTATTACTTAATAGTTTAGCTATGTAGAGTATGTAGGTGCAGTCTGCTGCTTGCATGTTTTTTTCCAGGATAACCTATTGCAAAAGAAACTAGGTGTAACACCTATTCAGGTTGACTATCTACAGGGCGTCAAGAATCGTGCATAGTGTGGGCGCTTAGGATGCTTTTGAGAAATGAAAATGAACTGTTTTAGGAGAGTTTTTCTACTTTTTCTTATACGAAAATTACATCTAGAAAATATTGTAATTGTCAAGAAACTTCTGTATTGAAATTTCGATGAGGTTTAGGGCTTTAGGTCTTAGTTATTAAAAGAATATACATTATTTTTTATACAAATCTAAAGTTTTAAACTGGATGAAATAACGACCCACGAGCTCTTAAAACAAGGTGAAGATTTCTATCAAATTTTTCAAATCCATAAAATACTTAAAATATCGGTAAATTGAAAATTAAATAATTTCTGGTGCCTTACAGTTTTATTTTCTAAAAAAAAATCTCAAATTATTTTGCCACTATCTTAAAATGGTAAAAAAAAATTATCGCTTTAATGATTTCAATTTCATTTAGATGCAAGTTCTTTTCTAACCTTAATAATTTTTAAAAATATAATTTGATCCTCACCATGCGACGTATGATGAAATTTAACCTTATATTGTGGCTCCATCAAAACAAATATATGTTAAAATTTTTAAAAAATGCCTTCGATGGACATTAATTCCGAAATAGAATTTTCACTTCCGCTTTTATTTCGCAATATCTATATATTTCAATTTGATATATGATTGACTACTTTAATTAATTTCATATTTTTAAATCTTATCAAAAAATAAGGCGATATAAAACTATTTTATAATTATGTGATAAAAAATATTTTACTAATAAAAATTATAATAGTAATAAAATTAACAATAAATATAACTACCAATGTTTGAAAGCACCACGAAATTATTCCTGCCATTGTATTAAAGACATTAAAGATCAATATTTATTTTAAAATCGGAAACGTTTGAATCAATTGAAGAATTAGAATAAAAATTGAATGAATTGAAAAAAAATAAAACCTGAAAGAGCTAAATAAATTGGTGATAACTATAATGAAACCCATAACATTTATAAAAACTGCACTAGTTAAAGAAATTTTTCTGAATTTCAAAATTTATTGCAATTCTATAAAATACTTACAATAAATGATGAATCTTCATCATTGTTTATAAAAATTAAATAGATGTATGATATTACTTAGCAATTATTTGAATCAGATAGTAAAGGTACGAAATCGATACGCAAATAATAATGAGCAAATAAATTAATAAAATAATAATGAGTAACCGTAAAAGAGTAAAATAATGAGTAATGAATAATGTATGAATAATGAGTAAAATAATAATGAGTTTAAAATAAAATTCTCTGCTGCAGAAACTGTTTCGCAATTATGAGCGCATTTCAGCTGAACGTTCGAACCACCTGTTATCTCTAGGTTTTATTCCATTTAAAATCGGTAAGCCAAGAAGCAGATGGGGGTTGTTTATTAACTATATATCTGCTGAAGACAAAACAGTTCGTTATTTTGCTTCGCATTAAACCGTTTTCGTTACCACCTACAGGGCGTGCTGCTAGCATCCATTTGTCAGTAATTTTGTAAGTGTCGGATTAGGGAACAGTAAAAATTAACATAATCTAAAAAAGCGTCGCATTTCCGTAGATAGATTTTTTTAAAAATTTAAAGTAATATAATAAGTTAGTAATCCATTTAAGATTTTTATTTATAGCTCGGCTTACTAGGAGAAAAATATGCAAACAACTTGTTAAATAAGACATTAAATTTATGTCATCTATCAATCTAAATACATTCGATGTTTCAGAATTATTTTTATCAATCTAATATATTAGTTTTTTAAGACTTATTTTAAAGTTGAATAAGGTTAGATTATAATAATATAATAAAATTAACTTTTTCGATTTTCCGCGGAGTATTATTCATCTTTTATTTTTATATTATTTCAGCAAAATGAGTTTGAGGTCAGTGTGCTTGTTGTTATTGCTGGTGGCACTGGCTGCTTCAGCACCAAGTAGAGGTGAGTCGTTCTGAAATAATTATATATTCTGAAATAATTTATATATTTCAGTTACTTTTAAGAAAGATTTTTAGTTTAAAGTATATATGTATCATCGAAACATGCCATTACGATGATATAGATTTTTTTTAAATATTTATCGGATGCTGTTACAGGTGAAAAATTTCTAAAAGTGTAGTTAAGAGTTCACTATTTCTAACTAAGTGAATTACATTTAAGAATTAATGAAAATGTCTATTAATTTTTTCTGATAACTTAAAATGATCTTTAATATAAACTTCAGCGAAAACAGTTACGCAGTTATTTTATAAGTGCAATTTTGTGAATTTTAAATTCAATATTGCAAATTATAACGAATGAGTAGAACTCGTGTATGAATATGAAACAACTGTTTATTTCGCAATAGATTATTTATAATGTTATAATCAAGTTTAGAAGAAATCGCTTTACATTTTTTCTAAATGATTTATGGAAACGTTTTATTTCAAAGTTTGTTCTCTGGAGTTGTTTCTTGATTCTATAGTTGTATAAAATTGAATCTTATCTACTTTCTTTTTAATTATTATTTTGCACACTTGAAATTTTCCTGACAGAAGACCGTATAACAAAAATAAAGCTTCAAGCAATTCATTTTGAATTTTTTTAAATAAATATTTTTTAATAGAGTAAAAATAATTTTAAACCTTTTATTAGTAATATAATTATAGAAAAATTTAAAATATAAATTTTGAATTAGCAGAGATTATGCGACTGAAATAATAAATAAATTTATGAAGATTGATTTTCTGTACCCTTACCTTTAAATATAATAAGGAATTCTATGACAAGTTGTCTCTTAGAATAGTAATGCATTATTGGCCCTTAAAGACTATGTGAATGTCCTATAAAATTATGCATCTCAATCTACAAATTAACAGTTGATATTTTAATGAAAAAGGTAGAAATAGCTTAGAATACAAGATTAAAAAAACCTGGAATCCACAAAAAATATTTGAAATTAAATGGAAAATAAAGGTATTGTTATAATTTAACTTTATTCGTAGACATTTTTTTAATTCTTAATTTCTCTGTTGGAGATTTTTCCTATTATTGATGATTTTTCTTCTTTCTTGTGATATTTAAATCAATAAGAATAATTAATTTTAAAAATTCAAATAGACGATTGTCGTTTTCTTGTTCTAAAAATGTAGTAATAATTATACTTCGGTTTAAGATTATCATGAAAACTTTTAATAACTATTTTTATGATTTACATTACATTTAATGCTTTAAATTTTTGTTATTGTACCAAAAAATACTTTATATGTATGTATATATGTTCTTTTTTTCCCTCAAAGATCGCAACAGTAAAAGATATAAAGTTGTATGCTACTTGGGAAGCTGGGCCAACTACAGGGGAGGTGAAGGGAAGTTCCTCATTGAAAACATCGACCCCAACCTGTGCACCCATCTGATATACGGTTTTGCTAAACTGGCTGGCAATCAGATCGCTGTCTATGATCCTTACCTGGACTTGAAGGAGAACTGGGGTCTTGGTAAATATTCTTGAAAAGATTAGATTTATAATGAATGCAAAATTCGACAAGTGGTTTTTAACTGAATGTTATTAAATAGAAAATTTATGTACTCGCAAAAATCTATAAAAATAAGCATGACATTTGAAGTTTTTAGACTTGAATGAATGAAGTACTTATCTCAAATTGACTCACACTTATAATTACTTTCTCTACATATGTTTGGTCAAGGTATTATGGTAAAAAAAGTTTCGACTTTTGGTTCAGAAAATTGCATGTTTTAAATTTGATTCTGCTAAAGGTTAGATGTGTGTAGGTACGGCACATGCTAAATTGAATGTCGTGAGTCAAATACGGTAAAAGAGTTCAATGGATGATATCAGATTAAATGTAATTCTTGTCGATCGGTTCAAAATTTTTGTCTTTCACAACACTGATTTCGTACTTATACATAACCGTCAATTTTAAAATTAAATAAAATCTTTTCAAACTAATGAGTTTATTTTTATAAATGATTTCATTCATAATTTGAGTATTAAAAAATGATAATATAGATCAAAATTTGATATATCTGTTGAAAATAGATTCATCAAATAAAAACTTTCGCACATTATTTTATGCACATTTTTATCATAGGTTTTATGTATGTCATGTACGTATATGCTTTATTTGTAAAACATTTCTTTTTTTTAAATGTTTCAAAATTTGCCCAAAATTTTTAAAAAGCCTAACAAAATATTCAATTTTAGCGAATTTACATAAAAATTTATTCAAAATTTTTTAAGCTTTTAGAAATAACATTATCTTTAAATTTCAAAGGGCAATAAACATCTTTTCAAAAATTTTGTCCGGTACTTTCATTTTCATGCTCATTAATGTTGTTTATCAAATTTTATTGGGATAAATACATGTTTTAAATATGAAATCTTGATTTTAGAAATTTTATCTTTGAGACATTGATTGGTATCTATTTGTCAATCTTTTTTTATAAGTATAAACAAAGGACAAATCGCATTCTCAAATACGAAAAACTGAATCTGAGAAACTTATTTCACCGATTTTTGAAATTATCAAAAACTTTTCATTCCTTTTAGTTAGAATATATTTTAAATCAACTTCGTCAACAATTTTTAAATATTTTTTCAACGAATTGAATCTTTGCAGTGCTGTTCAGCCAAAACTAATAAGTACAGTAATATTTTATCAAATTTCCTTTTATGCTTCATAAAAGTAATCAAGTATAATCTTTTATTTTCCTTCAAAATAGGGTCTTCCAGACTATATTGAATTTTTTTAATTCCGTGGTCAAATAAGAGTTTTATCCAAGTTTTCCAGTATGAAATTCCAACCAATATTTTCTCCAAAATAGTCATAGTTTTTGTGAATAAAAAACACGCTATAGGTTACATAAAAATTGAAGACACAATTCCAATAAACATAATAATCATTGGAATCTATGAGTTTAATCACTACAGATTTTTTAATCATGGAATTAAACTGGGTTCAGTTGATATTCGAGACGATAAATTATTGAATACTCATTCTGGCATAAATAAGAAGCGATAAATAGAATTATAAATCTCTGAATTTCAGCTCTTATAAATAAGTTTTTACTGACAAAGAATTTAGTTAAATCCACTCTTTTAAATATCGATTTAAGGAATATTCACAAGGTAAACTCCTTCAAATTATGTTTTGCATTACTCAATACATATTTAACTCTGCTGTTAAATGGATATTCAGTGTACGGGGAAATTATTAGTATTATCAATTCGGATATAAATTTTTCAATCCAGGTGACTTTTGCAAAACACTTTCAAACCATGAAAAAGAATTTTAACCCTTAACTGGTGTGGGGAAATTTTAGGGCTTAACTGGGGAGGTGCGGTCTAAGAAACCGCATTTCATTTACACTCAAATTAAATTTTCTAATGATTGTATCAGTATAAAAAATTTGTAATATATTTTTCAGATATTTTTCTTGATATAAATATATGTAAAATTTTTTTTTTCAAAATATATTATCATTGAAAAAAGTACATATGTTGGTGCATATATTTTCTTCTCCAATTACATGTTACAATAAATAATATTCCTGAAAACTATATTACATTATACTTTTTAAAACATATTTATTTTTCCAGTATATAAGGGTATGTAGAAAACAGTATTATGTACACTTCAATAATTATGTGAAAAAGTTTAAAAAAATTGACTACGGGTAAAATTAACCCTTTTATTAACGACTTGTTTGATTTTCATAGCACTGTTTTCTAGGGCATTTTAAACATACAGACTAAGAACTAGTTTAAAAAATCCATATATATATATATACGTATGTATACTTGGTATATTAATATATTTTATAAATTTTTTTAAAAAAATAATATTTTATGTATTAAATTAATTATATTTTATTAAAAATAGAAAATTATATTTTATAAATTTTACATTATCACTAAAAGCAATTAGCTATGTTTGAACATACATATCAGAATCAATTGAATGCGAACTTTCAGCGAAAAACTCTTCTGTACAATTAATATTATCATTAAAATCACTTTCTGCTTCACTTGAAAGTGCCTGGAGCACTGCTTCATAATAGGATCCATAAATTGGATGGTAGTTCGAGGCTCAAGTTTCAACGCCATCTACTAAGCCTTGTTTATCACTGGGGCATTAATAGGAAAGGGTGGTCTTAGATCCACTCTCAAAGAAATAATTGAATTATTTTAAAAAGCCTTAACAGAAACCGGATAAAAAAGTTCACGTATATTGAAGCTCAAAAAGTAGGAAGCTACAGGGTCAATCTATTCAATTGAGCTAAAAATAGAATATTGGTGACAGAAAGTCATTTGCTAGCTGTCTCACAGACCACACGTCCCCAGGTAATTATTCAATATAAATAAAATATTAAAAATCCATATCACTGAGCTTCTGTGAAGAAAATGAGACCTCCCAACGTTCACATTTTCTGAAACAATGTTTCCATAAATGTGATAGTGAGTTAATTAAAAACTTAGTTTTTTAAAACAATGTTTCCAAAAACTAAGAAAATTGCCTTTTAAAATAAAACTGAGCCCCTCATATAACGTCTTGCATAAAAATAATTTTGTTCCTGATTGCTCAATACTTAAATGATTTGATTTCATGCAATAGTTCTTTCCTTCATTCCTTTAGGTGCCTACCAGAGATTTAACAACTTGAAGAAGCAGAATCCTAACCTGAGCACTCTGATTGCTATTGGTGGTTGGAATGAAGGATCCACCAAATACTCTCAGATGGCAGCTGATCCTAATGCTAGAGCCACTTTTGTCAAGAGTGCTGTCGACTTCTGTCTGAAGTACGATTTCGATGGTCTCGACATGGATTGGGAATACCCAGCCAACAGAGGAGGAGCAGCAGCTGATAAACAGAATTTTGTTACTCTTCTCAAGGTATAGATGTCATATTAATAAATTTACTTTATGTCATAAATATATGATAAACGTAACTGTCTTATTCGGTTTGTATTTTGGATGTAATAGCAATTTTAATAAATTTTTTAATCTAATAGTTATAGAAGATTTATGTAGACTATCGTTTATTAGAAGAAGTAATTGCAGTTTTATGTCTACATTTAAGACAGTAAATATTCATTATCTGCAATCTTTGCAAAAATGTTATTTTTCTATTAATTTCTTGTCTTTCATTTTGCCTTTAAATTTAACAAAAGCTTCTTAACAGTGGTTAAAAGGCTAAAAAGTTAGAAAAATACAATTATATCCACTTATAAATTAGTATATTAGAACATGACTCGGAACCATGGAAGCTAATCGGAAGAAGATGGTACTGGGTTCTGCCTTCTAGTTGTACTTTTAATTATCATTAATCAAAATTTTGTAAAAGATGAGTATTTTAACAGTGATTTACTCACTACGTTAATTCAGAATATCAAAGAATTTATCCAAATGCAACTGCAATATGTTAACTAGTTTCAGCTGAAATTCCTCTTGGAACCTTCCACTAATCCACTTAGGCTGCCTTATAATTCGCCTATTCTTTGATACTTAGATAGATTTGACCAATAAAATATGCTACATTTTTCTCACTTCATCAAGAACCTTCATTATTACATTAGCCATTATCATGGGGTTGATCCATTGCATCTAGTCGTTGAATTCGATAAATACCATGAATCAATTTCAGCTAGATCCACATCTAGAAAATTAATGAAAGAAAATGTCAGAGTCTTAAAGCTATTCTACAATGATGTTATAAAAAATATGGAAATATCTGACAGACAACAATATTAATTTTATGGAGTCCGACATTGTGGCGTTATAATCTAAATTAATATTACAATAAAAATTATCATAAAATCTTGAGAACAAAGCGAAGATATTTCATTGTAGTTTATTTTCCGTTTTATTTTCAGGAACTGAAAGAAGCTTTTGCACCTCACGGTCTTGTTCTGTCAGCAGCAGTGTCAGCTGGTAAAAAGACCATCGATACCGCATATGATATTCCAGGAGTATCCAAGTAAGTTTAAATATAAATATGTATTTAAAAGTTTTATATGAAATTTTTTGTTTTATTTCAGAAGAATTTAAGAAGCCTGAAGAAACCAAATTCAAGAAGAGGAATTCAAAAAAAAAAAAATCATTTTTTTAAAAAGACATTTCAAGATTGCTTTATTTATTTTTTAGAATATTTCGGATTGAAAACTGATTTGAGAAATTTTGGCTCAAATATAAAAAAAAGTTTTTTGGGATAGAGGACAAAAATTCTTAAAGTATGTCTTGAACAGAAGACTAGATTTTATTTATTTATGTATCTTTAAAATTATATATATATATATATAATATGCATGCATGCATGCTTCTTCATATGTATGCATTTTTTCCCTGAGGAAGAAATGCATACATAGGAAGCATATTTTACAATTTGCTTTTATACTTGAAAGTGTGTACAGAGAGAAATGGGTCGTTTGCCCTTTTTTACTCAATGAACAGGTCTCTGTGATAATATCACTGAAAATGTAGAAAAAACTGAAAAACAATCAGTTGAAAAGTGATTCTCACTGATCTATATATCAACCCCTTTTGTATAAGACGTGTTCTGCAACTGAGAATGTGGCCCAACATATCAATACAATTATTGTACTCCTAGAGGAAGCACTAAAACTCCTACTAAATTAGCTCACTTCTTATCTACGTTTACTCCCATAGAAGGAAGGAGATGCTTAATTTCTATATAAATATATTAATTTTTATAGTTATTTTTTTTTAAAACAAAATAGGCGAAGTATTAAATACAATAATGTTAGTATAGATATTCATTATCTTAAATTGTCTTTAATTGGCTGAACATATTTTTTTATTCATCACCATTTCTTTCATCGATTTTCTTTTACTATTCGATTTTTCGATTTCGACAGATAGCTAGTTCTTACAGATATTGTTTCACAATTCATTTGCATTATCCACTGAACTAGTTGTTCCAATCCGAATAGTTTTTATATACTTTTATTTATCCGTGTTTCACGCTTATAGAGATGGAATTTAGTAATTTATTTTGCTCTCACTTCTAGACATTTTAAGATTTTGTATTGTTGTATGCCCCAATTGCTATTTCATATTTCCATATTTTCAAAACAAAATCGATTTTATTGAAATTTTTATTCCAAATGAGTTGAGGCATTTGTTAGAAAATTTCAGATAAGTTGGTTTTAAGATTCAGAAATAGTAAATAAATTTCAGAACTGATCATTATAAAGATTTGAGATATGGAAATTAATAAGAGTAATAAAAAGTTTCACAATACGTTTTTATTATTTTTCTAATCAGTAAAACATATCTTTACAACAAGATTGAAAAAGATGACGAGAAAAGAACAAAACTGAAGATACAATATAATTTAAATCTGCGAGAAAGGAAGGAAGATTGTTTGGCTGGTTTATTTTTATTGATATTATTTCAAATAAATTTAACTTATTGCCTTTTTATATTACTTCTTGTTCACTTACAATACTATAATATCATACGTTAATCAATAAACCAATATTCCTAGAGATGGATAAGGAAGTGAATATATCACATTTCGAGTATAAAATAACATTTCGTGAAACTTTCAGATACCTGGATTTCATCAACGTGATGGCCTACGATTTGCATGGTTCTTGGGAGAAGACAGCTGGTCACAACGCTCCCCTTTATGAAAGACCAGGAGAATCAGAAGAAGATAAAATACTTAATGTGGTAGGTTTCCATTTCCTGATAATTAATTATTCAAATTGATTGAAGATCATAAAAATTTGCATTTTTCTTAGTAATTTCTGTCGGAGATTATTCAGTATGTAATCTCTTCGTTTCAGATTATTTAATCTCTTCGTAGGAGATTATTCGGTATGTAATCTCTTCGTAGGAG
>JAPMOQ010037330.1:3286680-3340023 GCA_026543055.1 Argiope trifasciata | reverse complement strand
TTCGTAGGAGATTATTCGGTATGTAATCTCTTCGTAGGAGATTATTCAATATGTAATCTCTTCGTAGGAGATTATTCAGTAAGTAATCTCATCGTAGGAGATTATTCAGTATGTAATCTCTTCGTAGGAGATTATTACAAATAAAAACGCCTTTCACTTTTACTTACTAAAACTTTGTTTATGTTGTGTCTGGGAGCATCGATTCGCTTAAGTTTACTTGAAACAGAAGAGAACTGTATATTAACAAAAAAGTAACTGCTTATTTAGTTAAAATCTAGTTATGAAGTCTTCATATCTTTTAATAAGTGGAGATCATTTATAATAAACTAGTTTTTTTATAATGATGGAAATCTAGTAATTAAATAATGGGAAAAAAGAAAATTAATTGAAAACTGAGTTCAATTTAATTGATGATGGGCTGTAAATAATTTTAGAATATAATACTCGATACTTGTTAAATTTTATTGAGAATTGAATACCCTTTTGTTTGAGCAATGAAGAAATTTCATTAATAGTGTAATTTGGTAATTCTTAAGAAGTCATGATGATTGCATATCTGCTTAGCATACAGTCAAATTTTACTTCAAACTGATTTCTTTCTTATCATGTTGATAAATTTCTTATACATTTTCAGGATTATGCCATCAAATACTGGATAGGGAAGGGAGCTCCGAAGAACAAGATCATCTTAGGTATGGGAACTTATGGCAGGTCTTTCACTTTGGCCAATCCATCTGATAACAAATTGGGCGCACCAACCACAGGACCTGGAAGAGCCGGACCTCTGACCAGAGAACCGGGAATGCTTGGATACAATGAAGTAAATAAGCCATCTACACAGTTTTATTATATATATGTGTGTGTGTGATATTAAATGTATGTAATTATTAAATTTAAATTATATCATATTTAATACCCTAATTTTCATCTTAAATTAATTCATGTTAACGTTGTTCTAAAATGTTCTCTTGTTTCCCGATCCAATTCCCACTTTTTTATATGATTAATTTTAACACTGGTTTAACAAAATTGCTGACTCTGTCTTTACCACACGAGAAACGAAAGGATAATATTCCCTAACACTCATACATGCCTTTCTAAGGTATCTAAAATATCCTTTTCTAAGACTATACGTATCAAAGAACTCCCTATCAAAACTTCATCGTAAAATAATTGAAGGTAAAAATGCCCTTGTATCGCGATATAAACATGCTTCAAATTTATCCTCGCTTTTTTTCCTGTACAAAATAGAGCTCCAGTAGTAACATAAATTAAAGTTAAAATTTCAAGTGTTTTTCTCGTCAGCCATGCATTTTCAAAATTATGTTTGCACACACTCAAGCATACGCAATCGTTACAGACAGACACGAACATGTTCAAATAAGGAAAAGCCAGTGAAAAAAAAAGTGTTATAGGAATTTTCAGACGCATACATAGTAAAATCATTTATTTTGGTAAAGATCTCTTACAGTAGAAAAATAATACACATTTATTACTCAAAGGGTGCTATAATCATAATAATAGGTATCTAAGTTATTGCAATATTTTTCATTAATAGAATTGCAGCTGAATTTTCTAGCATAAAAGTTATACTATAACGACAACTGAACTTTTTAAAATATGCCAACCATCACTAACACGTTCAGCAGATCTATTAGCATTAGAATATGTGTAGATTTCACTTGAAGATGTCGTTCTCATCCTCATCTCCCAAAGATTGCTGTTACCTTTAGAAGAATGTGCTAAAATATCGGTTTCGCTGAATGGTATATATATTTAATACTAGCTGCCTTTATCGACCAGCTGGTTCGCCATGAATAATGCGTTCTAAAATTTTCAATTAAATCACATATTCATTAGCCTTGAAGTAATTCCAGACATTGACTGGCCTGAAATTAATATTTTCTTTAAGATGATGGACGGAAAGTTCTAAAAGAACACGTTTTCCTAATAATACTCTTTAATTTTATAAATCAGTCGGTTTTAATTATTGATTTAGACGATTGATTGATGCAGAAACTTTTCTTTAAAATATAAATAAAAATATTTCGTAAAATATGGCTTACAGAGCAAAGTATGGAGAAATCGAAAACTCATTATTCATAAATGCATTGTTATTGAATAAATGATTTAGATGTTGCAAACGATTATAGAAACCTTGGCTATGCAATTATTTTTTTAAAAAAACTATCACATTTTATAATGGGAAAACAATTATTGGATTACTGATACAGATATTGCAAACGATTATAGAAATATGCCCTTAAGTCGGGATTTCAATGCATATCCTGTCTAAATTCAATCAGGTTTACCGTAAATAAAGAAGATTTGTTGAATTAATTATTTAGATATTGCAAATGATTATAGAAACCTTTGCTTTACATTTATTTTTTTAGAAAATGTCACATTTTATATTTCTTTTATTTTATCCAGTCACGTGCTAAAAGTATCATTTCTTTAGACTTGATTTACGATGATAGATGTTTTTGTTTTTTATTTGAACTTCCATCGTTGTTTTATTTTATTTTATCCAGTCACGTCTAAAAAAACATAGTTAAAATATTTCTTTAAAAATTCGTTAAAAATAGAAACTTAAGTTATACATGAAAACCATTAGATACCATTAGAAAGCTAATTTTTTAATCTTTAAATTGATGTAAAAATCATGTTTGTGCGATAATATTTTTGGATGTTATCGCAGAAAAGCGTCAAAATTTCGCTTAAATTTTAATTATTTCAAATTCTAATCAAAAATTCGAAAAAAGGTGTACATTCCCTACCTTCAAGGTATACATGTACCAAATGTGGTAGCTGTAAGTCCTACGGTCTGGCCTGTAGAACGCCAACACACACACACACATACACACACACACACACACACACACACACACACACACACACACACACACACACATTGAGTTTTATTATAAGTACAGATATAGATATAGATGATCAAATATATGCATGTGTTTATATCTTCATACAACTTAGAGGGATGAATGAATGGATTACTGAGCAATAGTTCCATGATTTACATGCCTCTATTCTTTTTTTAAGTCTGCTCTTGACATTTTAATCGTTTTCGCAAGTTAGAGCAATAATTATGTCGTGTTATTTTCCTATAACACGCCATAATTATTGCTATAACTTATATAGCGTTTTATTTCGTCTAGATGCAATTTTCTTCTGGTGTCTGAATTTTACTTTCTACTCTCCGAAAAAAAAATGAAAGCACTCAACAGGAATAGCTTACTTGAAGTATACATTCTCATGATACAGATAAAATAAAGTGCCACTTGCCTCTTTTCAAGAAAAATCATAAACCCATGAACGATGACGGAATTACTAGGAAAATAATGTATTATGCTGATTTAGTGGTTATTGTCTTAGAGGTTACAAGATTGACTCTCAATTCTAATAGAGATCCATCGTGTGTGTATATATGATACAAATTTTATGTTATCTTGAGTTGATCGTTCTCATGTGAGATCGCCTTGTGAGACTTCTATGCAAGTTAAAGTGGCGTTCTAATCATCTGGTTCTAATTCCTGGCAAATGGTTTTAAAAAGAAAAAAGACAGAAAAGGCAGACTAGTTCCAGTACAAAGTTCGTGCTCTTTCGAAACAGAATGTGAAATTCTCAGATATACAGAAATTCCATTCTAATACTTAGCTTAGCTTTAAAAAATTATAGAAAATGGTTACTTAATAATTGATATTAGAGAAACATATCAGGTTTACAGAGAGAGTTTTACTGTTTAATAGAAATAACATCTAAAATTAATATTTAATTTAGTTTTCATTTATTTATATCATTTAATAAAATAAGCTTTTGAAGATGATAATAGAAACTATTTCATTATCCTGTAAAATTAAAAATGTTAATGTCATCATATATCTTAATTTGAAAAATACAAATATTCTTCATACTGAAATTCCTCAATTTTTTTTATTCCTAAAGTATTCTAACTTTTTCTTTTAGATCTGCAGAGACAAAGGATGGACCGAAGTGTTCGTGGAGAAAGTAGAAGCTCCTTACGCATACAATGGCAACCAGTGGGTTGGATACGACAACGTTAAGAGTATTGGCATCAAGGTAAATTCCCTTAGAACTTAGAAAATTGAATGCCATTTGTAAGTTAAAATATTTTTTAAAAAATAAATACAACAGAAAATCATATGAAATATAGATATCTGATTGATTTTTAAACAAAATATTTTCTGTCAATCCTAAACCTCATGGAAATCAGGAGCAATGAATGAATGTTGTAAATATTTTTAAGGTGATTTCCTCATTTCTGAAACATAAAATGGTATCCACATTCCGAAATACATGCTCTCATTTACATGTTGTGTTCACTATTTATTTTCTCTCTTTTCTCCTTTGAATATAACCTTAAAGGTCCTATTCTTCTAATACATAAATAAAATGGATTTTTAGTAATGCTATTGTAAGACAGTCTTTACATCTCCCTGGAATATGAATCTAATATGTGGACTTATACTCGTTTAAAAATGCGTTTATTAGCCTTGAGTTTGAAATTTTCCATTACCATACAGCTTGAATGGTCTCCATAAATTTTTCTCGTATTCTCTCTTACCAAGGTATTATCAACCAATCACCTCAAAAAATTATGAACACTGGGCAAGACAGAGAACGCTCTGCAGGGCGTTGATGTGCAATAGTTACGAAATATTAACTTTGGCGTGAGTTTATTAAATCTGTCTTGAATTTTTGGCGGTTGATCTCCCAAGCGGTTACAGTATCCAATAATCGAATTTGCCTTTTAGAAGAGTTTTCCCAACAAATTGAAATTATAATTCGATTTAGGACTACAACTGTATTCACAAAATAACATTCTAAATATGATATATTTAAGGCATCGGATTTTCGAGTTTATATGTTTCTTAAAGTACAGATCGACGGACATTCAACCCCTTATTTGATATCACTCAAAATTTGATAGAAGTCTGTACTATAAAAGTTTAATTCATGTTCCAAATTTTATCCATCTAGCCCAAGTCGTTTTTAGTTATTTTGCAAACTCACATTCGAACAGCTGGAAAGACTTCCTCTGTACACAAAATTTCATAGAAAATTACAGATGTTTTTGCAAAGACCATATACCAAATTTGATTCGTCGAGCTCAAAGTGGTTTTGAGTTATCTTTGTTTCGGATAGATAGACGGACAGAAAGTTTTCTAAAATGTGTTTTCCGAATTCAGGAAGATATAAAACAGGAAGATTCGACAAAATCTCCCATTCCATTTTCCGTAAGAATAAGAAAGTGACAAGAAAAATATCTTATTTTTATTTTCTATTGTTTAGTTTCTCTTTGCCGTATAGTGATAGAAATACCGGAAAACAAACCAGTCTTTTAAAAAAATATGCTCAGAAAAAAAAGAGAAACGCATTTGAATTTCTACATCAAAAAAATTCTTATTTTGAAAAAGGAAGGTGAAACAAATGTTCATGGAATTAATGGCGTTTATAAACAACATTATGATTATTATTTGTACTAATTAGTTAAAATTTTCTTCCCATTTTACATTAAGACATTATCTATTCAGAAAATGTCAATTAGTGCTTAAAGAGTTCACTTACATTTTTCTTAGTCTTCTATGTGTTGTCACACTGCATCTCTAAATTTATCTTCTCTGCCTGTAAACCTCTTCAAACTCCTGAAATCCACTTCTTAAGGATACGAAATTTAGCATTTAATAATTTCTCTTTACCTGGATTTACACTATACTTGCTGCATGAATATAAAAATTAAATAAAGGAATAGTTTTAAATATTTAACTTAATAAAGATTTTATTAATTTTTTAAAGAAAATGTGAATGATAGAAATGACGTTTTAGAAACTTACCAACAATCAAACTGGTAATCACTTTCAATGCGATTAATTATTTCTCATCTCACTGCTAACAACTCTTGATTTTACTTAACTGTATTGCTGGCTTAATATGCACGTGTTTGGCAATTTTTTTATTGTTCCGCCTAGATGGTTCTTATGACTAAATTTCCTTCGTAGATTCAAAATGAAATGTTTAACGTCATCTAACGGTTTTCTTAATATATCAAATGAAACTTTTTGAATATTAAGGTGGTAGTGAGAATTTACGCTAAAAATAGTGATCTTTTTTATATTACATAAAAAAATAATCATCTTCTTTTCACTTGATCGCAGCTTTCAAATACATACTTTCAATACATAATTTTTCTATAACTTTTTTTTTTCTGTTTTCAGGTGGATTATTTGATCAGAGAGGGACTGGGAGGGGGCATGATCTGGTCACTGGAAACGGATGATTTCAGAGGAACTTGCGGCGGTGGAAAGTATCCTCTTCTCGCCACCATCTCTAGAAAGTTGAACGGTTGATTCTGAAGGATAATTTTCTTCTTGGGACCAAGAAAATAAAAGAGAATTTTTATATGTGAAACATTTATTAATAAAATTAAATTTTATTAAAAATGTAGTCTACAGATTGAAATGTTTTAATATATTTCCTTTCAGGTATAACACATTAATTAATTTGAAAATCGAATGTGCAGTTAAGTCTCACCTATTTCGAAGATTGTGTTCGAAATTTGGTACTTATCTTCAATTAGGAGCTCAAGGCTATGTACAAAATTTCATTTAAATATAACTCATGGTTTTCGGTTCATGGTTCATTTTACTACATATACAAGAACAGACAAACAAATTGTTTACCCTTTGATGAATCTAATTTGTAATTTGATTTATAATTAAATTTTTATCTCAAGATTTTGCATTAAAATTCCTCCATATAGAGTTACCATTCTTAAGTTATCGGCTTAAGGTTTATAAGTACAGAAATAATATAAACTAAAGGAATTTTCCCAAATTTAATAGACACTTGTAAATTTAGTACAAAACAATTAATCGAATTGATAAATACCAGATTCATTTCGTTTTTGTGTTTTCACTATTGTAACAGATCGGCTGAAAACTTCAAAAATGGTTTCTTCAAATTCAGGGAGTCTAAAGCATGTATATTCATCAAACTTTCAAGGTCACTTTTTTTTTTTTTAAAGATTACGATACAATTTCTGACAATAAATTTCGTACGCAAGACAGTAAACAGGGGTAGTGGTCTTCTCAAAACTTTCTCACATGTTCTTTGATACAGGTGTTATTTCCACTCACATTGCGTTTAAAATTATGGACTTTGTGAACCTCACGAATTCCCAGATTGTTATTTTGAGAGTAACACACATGAGATTGCTTCGTAATATTCCTATTATCACAACATATTGCAAGATATTGCTCGATGTTCTTAAGGTCATTCATTCTCGAAAAGATATTGCTACAATAATTTTTGTATTAATAGGTATAGTCGAGAAACTGTGGTGGCGGGGTGGTCAGCTGTATACAAGAAGTCAAGAAAAAGAGTGTATACAAATTGTATGTATACAAATTGTGTAGTATTTATGAACGATACTGATATATTAACGTCTATTTAGCATGCAGTCTCTTGCTTTTTCTTTTTTTGGCGTGCGGTTAATACACAAGTATCAGAAAATGGAATATGTATTTTAAAGGCCGTTTTCCTTATTAACTGAAACTAAAATTTGATACAGAGCTACAATTTTAGCAAAAATATGACATATAAAACTTCGTTTCATTCATTCATTGGATTCTAAAGAAGCTACATTTTAAATGCTAAATCTATTTATAGAACTTTTTGCGGTTTGTAGTTATTGTGTTCATTTGCATTTGGTCAACCAGATAAACAAACTTTTTCTGAATAGATTTCATTCAAAATTTCATAGAAAATTGCAAATTTGATGATCGTATGTAAATTTCATCCATCCAGCTCAAAATGTTTTTGAGTTAACTTGTTCATATGAAAACAAAATATATTTTTCAGACTAAGTGAAACCTAAGATGTGAAGATTGGTTAAAGATAGCATATAGTGTTGGTTTCAGTATTCTAAGACAACCACATTTTAACGATTCTATCTCACTAAGAGGTTACAGGAGGGAAGGATATGCGCACTGCCGGAATTTATTGCTAAATGAAAATATCTCCTTTACTCCGTACTCTCACAACTATTTTACTGAATTAAAATAATCCAAATGCATGTTCAAAGACGCAGAATATTTTTGAATCCGTTCGTAAGCAATTGGAATATCAATATAAAGAAATTGCAAAACAGAATTAATTTAATTTGAAAGAGTTCTCAATGACAATAATTAGCCAGCTTTAATAACCAGCTGATTTGCCAGAAATTAATATTAATGTGTTTACTCTCAATTAAGTTTCTGACAAATAACATCGAGTCCCTAAGTAAGAGAGAGTCATTTGAAACATACATAACTGGGCAATCTATAGCAAATTACAAGCTGTCTCTTTTGGTAATGTAATTTCATTTTTTAGTTTTCCTAAGTAAACTGGACCAAGTAATCAGCAGAATTTTAATTCTTTTTTATTCAGTATTAAAAAAATGAATGAAATGTTTCGTTAAACGATGAGAACTGTTTTATAACTTCACTGCAAATATGCTCTATTGTTGAAAATCCCTTAAAAAGAAAAAGAAAAAGAATAATAATCGCCAAATTTCAGAGAAGAAAATTTAGGACAATTAAAATGGTATTGTTAAAAAGGATTTTTTTTTTAACTTTTTAAGATTAAAAAAATCTTATGTGCAATGATTTAGCGGGAGTTATTGTGCGAAGCGCCAAAAAATTCACTTAATTTTTAACTGATTAAAATTCTAATAATTTTTTGAAAGTATTACTGATGCTCTCATTCCATCCCCCAAAATATTTTGAGATCAAACTCGGCAAGTCAAAATTATCTCTTCCTCAAAAAAAAAAAAAAAAAAAAAAAAAAAAAAAGTGGGTGGGGGCGAAAAAATGAAAGAAAAAATGAGTGTTATATGTTTAAATTAAATTTTGTTCAATAAATGTAATTTAATTATGACTAAAATAAATTATCACTTTAAAAGTATAGTTGATAATCTGCCTTTTATGAGAAAATAATCACCATATAATAAAGTTAATATCTGCTACAACCAGCTGAAATACAATTGATTAAATACCCAGAAACATTAATTAAAATTAAATTACAAATTATATCTTCTTTATTAGTCTTATATAAATATTCTGTTAATTTCACCTAATAGTTTTTGACAAAAACGAAATTTCTAAAGAATACGAATAAAATAATATTCACCTTGGAATAATGAGCTCAGATATTTGTAGCAAGAAAATATCTTTTACATTTTATAAAAGAGCAACAACTAAAACACTCCAAACAGCTTCGCCTCTCATATTCAGTTTTCAAGAAATATGTACATATTCAACAAATATGTTTTCTTAATTTCAAACAAGCGAATGAATTTAATTTTATGAATTCTTACAATATTAGTTCAGCTACCTAAGGACAGAACGTCAGTCTGAAATATATCCTCCATCTTCTTATCTTGCTGTTCCTAATCTCAAGATTCTCCAGCTGGTCTGTACAATCCCCATGAATACAAAATATATTTGAGGGTCCTGGGAAGGACTTAGTCTTTGTTAAGCCCCAATAATCCAAAATATGATCAGAGGAAATCATGTATGCCGAACACCAATGGCACTCAGAGTATATTTTTTGACCCTGCCGAAAAGTGAGGGCTCCAGTATGGCCTCTCAAGAAGTGTGAGAAAGCAGTTTGATGGGATCTGGATCTAAGCTGGAAGGGCTCATCAGGATTTTTTGCTAAATGCGATGACTGCTTGGAAGGGGTTTGGGAAAACTTGTTCAATTCTATTTTTACCATGGAAGAAATCTTGCTGAAGATGAGCTTCCCAGAATGACTCACGTCCTCCTCAGCAGTCCATCTTCTTGCACTTTGCATAAGCAAATATCTTAAATATTTGATACTTGGTGGAATAGGTTTAAATAATGAGTGTTACAAAAATTCACAAAAGTGAAAATTATAAAGGAAATGAGGATGGAGTTCTATACATATAACCAGCCCTTGTTATCCTCATAAGTTGGAGGCATGCCTCGACTTATATTGGTATAGGTTAATATATCAGCATGAAGGCAGTTCAATTCAAAACTATGAGCATATTGTTTGGAGAAAGAAGAACACTTCTCATTCCACCTGTACTTACCATTCTGAACTCAAATGTTTTTCACTATCATGAGAAAAATCATTTCGAGTAAAAATGAAAATTTTCTTTTAAATTTTGTGCCAGAAAAAAATGGATCCATAATTTTGAAAATAGAGTAATTTTTTAAGGAAATATTACATAATTTGTTACTAGTTTTGTGTAAACTTTTTACTTATAACTAGTTAAAAATATATTAATCAAGTAATATTTTTAAAAATTTAAGTCAATTTCTACTTGGGTCAAAAAAGAAATTTTTTATTTCAGTTACTTTTTATTAAATAATTACAATTAATATAAATATATATAAACATATGACAGAATCACAATATTAAATGCCAAAAGATTTTTTTTCCAGAGATCTATAAGCTTTACCTCTAGAGGTACTTATTCTTAAATTTATATCTTGCCAAATATCTTAAATAAGAGAAAAAAATTTCTCCCATATAAAACTAAAAATAATTAGTTTCTGAAAAAAATACTGATTTTCGCAAGAAATGAACTCAAATGAAAAATACTGAAGTCCTTGTATTTTATTTATTGAGCTACTGCCTGTTGATTTCAATTTTCATTAAAAACTGCTAAAACTTTATTTAAAGTATTAAAAAATTGTGAATTAATCTTTGAAAAAAACTGAATTAACATCAAGTGTCATCCACTATAAGTTTTTAAAAATGCATTTGAACTTGAGTGGATGAATAAAAAATATTTTATTAACGATTGAAAATTTGCACAAGATATATAAATATATATAGGGAGAGTGTGAGCTAATAGTAGGAATTAAAAAAAAATAATATACAGAAAGAATTTTTTTAACCTTGAAATTTCTCGCAAACTTTACCGTAATGATAACATTATAATGCGGGGTTAAAATTTATTTTGTTGTTAATTAAAAGTCTGAATAACAGTTTTAAATTTCCCCTTAAATTAAAAGTTTTTCTCTGCGGTTTCTGATTTCTTAAATAGTAATTAAATAATGACATTTTTTTTGCATTCTTAAGAAAATCAAGATGATAATTGTTTGAAAAATCGTTCTTATTAAATCAAATGCTCTCATGTTACACTTGAAATGTACAACTCCAAATCATTTCCCCAACTATACATCCTATAGTAGAGAAAAAGAGCTTTTTTATAACATATAGCTAGATATAAGATAATTTGCCCATTTATGATCTTCATATGATTGAGATAGTAATGTAGTTGACTTCTTATAATATATAATCATGATAGATAACTTGCACATAAATAAATGCGTTTAATATTTTTATGGAGCATAATTATCAATTTCAGGATTTTTTTTCCTTTAGATTTCCACAAGAAACAGTTATTTTGATTCGTTGAGCATGTCATCACGAAACTTATAAATAGCGTGTTTTGTAAATTTTCAAACAGTTCAATAATTTCCTTGTTTTTTTCCCTGTCTCTTTTCTCTCACTCACCTTTCATTTAATTCATTTGTCTTTCTTGTAAATGAAGCATCCTGTTACGGTTCAACTCTGCTGTAAGTGTTCTGATAACTGTGATAATTTACCAAATTCTGTTTTTCTCGAAAACAAGTCTCCTAAATCCTATGACATGTTCGACCTTTTGTCTCACAACGTGCTAACATGTACTACTAAATGATCTATCAACAAATTAAATTGACTGCCAAAAATTCATAGAAATGAATATTGTTGTAAGAAACAACAACCTTCACCGACAAAAATATTTTTGCCCCATCCAGGTATTCTTAAACCCAGTCAGAAGGTGTCTTGCGAAACGACTCCCATAAACGATTTCAAGCGATACAAAAACAAAGAAGGTAAAGAATGCAGAGGGAAAAATCGCCTTACAGAAGGTCAGTATTACTTGCTCAAAAGATAAGTTCAAAGGCAAAAGTGAAACCAAAAGCGCCTTCAGCTATCCTGTTGCCAAAAAGTTATTTGAACCTAATGCATTCGAAAAATTATTTAAAAGTTTATCCAACCAATAGGGGCAAAAAACAATTTCATACCAAAACCTGATTACACAGTTTACAAATCGAGTTACAAAAGACCAAAAGAATGACCCAAAAGGAACATTCGCAAGCCAAAGTCAAATACCGTTTTAAAACTTGAAGCACGTTTTAAACACACTTCACACTATCAAAATGATTATAAAAGAGCAATTCAGACAAAAAGGTTAGTAATATGAGAAGGCATTATATTTTAGAGAAATGTTTACTAATACTCTTTCATTATAATTTTCGGAAAATAATTAAATAGTTTTATTACATAAAATATAAAAACTTCTATGGAATATTTTTTTAATTTGCCTTTATTTAAATGTATGGAATATTGTTGATATCTTCCCTTTCGTACCAAAATGACCATTTGTTTTAATAAATCGTTAAAAATTCTAGAATATCAGTAAAATTTATAACACTTCATTCATATAAAATATTGACCCCACTTACTATCCATGCAAATTTGGAAGAAGTATAAAGATTTCGGATATTGCACTTTTTTCCTTAAAATATTAATCTCTTTAGCGGAATGGAATTTTAATTATAAAATTCTATTTTATTTTCATCGGGAACTTGTAAGCAAAGCTCATATTTAGTAAGGAAACAAAGAATTTCAATATTTAATGGTTACTAAAAATAAGATTAGTTTTTTCTCTTTGCAACATCCTGTAGAACAATTAAAAAAAATGATATAAAGCAATTGAAAATTTTAAGATATGAAAGAAAGGAAAAGGGAGAGGGGTGAACTAAATAATGAACCAGAATAATCATTATGTGGTACAGTAGTAAGAGGCTCCTTTCCTTTTGGCAATTTGCGGTGTTCAGCATTTGTGTACCAGGACTAAATAATATTTAGGAATAAAATAAAATAAAAAATTCACTATTCTACATTTGACTTTTAAAAAATGAGAAACACTGGTCGATATTTCACCATGTTTATTCCCCTTTCTTCAAAATTAGCCTTATCTATGCATCTTTTTCGTTTCTCGTGTAGATTTTGGTGCCCCTTTAATCGGGACAAATTTCAACCACGAAACACTACTTGTGATTTCCATAGTGTTTGGTTTTTATTGACGTTACCATTGGGTTACCAATCGAAAATGACCGATCTTGATGTTGAAAACCCCCCAAAAAATCCAAGGGAATCCAATAGTAAACTTTTACAACTTTTTCTTCTTCCTCTCTCTCTCTCTTCCATCTTCACTTGTATACTCAAATTCTTGTGTTTTCAAGCTGTTGACTTTACTGTGCCACAAGCTTGCTACCATTACGATTTTGGTGTCTTTTCCTTCCCGCCGAGCAAAAGTTAACAAAAAGGAATCATAAAGGCCTTATCATATGGCAAGATATCTTCAGCACTTTCCGTCAGCAAACGACAAGGAAAGTGACGTCACTTCAAAGTTTCACATGATTGGTTGAATTTCGTTTGCGGACAATATTTCCGATAACATTTTCGAAATGGTTCGATAAAGTTGTTGAATATGAAACTTGACTGACCGGTTTTTGAGGGTAGAAACGGGAAAGTGCTGGCGAAATTTCACAGTGATAAGGCCTTAAGATAATGTATTTCTTTCTCCTCCCACCTCCCCCTTCTTTCTTTCTGGTTTATTTGTTTTTTAAAAAATTAAGGTATAGCTTTCAGATCATTTTTGTGACTGAGATGAAAGCAAAGGCATTGCTTTTGCTTCAAATAAATTTAACTATCCTCATAATGAGGTTTTGTTTTCATTGACGTTTTTAATAAAATCCAATATAAATAATAAATATATACAATTCAATTGGTAAAACTGAAATACACGGTATAGATTTTCCACTATTCTCTGCCAAAATATACGTGATAGCAGAAAACTCGTCAGGTATTAATTAAAGAATGCAATTAGATCTCCATTCATAGCAATTTATCGTCATTAAAAAATTACGATTTGGGGATTGCACTGCGCATTCTTTAGTTATTACTACACATTGCTATCCCAATTCAACAGATCGCAATTAGGATCGGAGTTAGAGAACCATCATCTCTGAAACAGTACCCCTAGTGATATTACTCTAGACATGGGTGATTTTGTGACCACGACAGATTTATGCGTGCACCAATACAACGCACACACGCATTGCCTTAAGCCGGAGGGATTCGATCTCACAACCCAACAGATGGGAATCCAACACCCTACCAACCTGGCTATTTCGGCCCTGAAAGTATCACGGAAATCAGAAGTAAGGATTCATTGCTGAAATTTATCAACAATAGAAGGGCACCCAAATCTGAAAGTAATTCAGAATAAAATATAATATAATATAAATAAATAATATAATGTATATAATATAATGTAAATAACAAATTACATCAACTAAATGCTAATCAGATTTAGAAATACAATAAATTTAAAAAATTTAACTATATCAGAAATGGATTTTAGAGAGCCAAATTACTTTTAAAGCAGAAAGCATCATTATTCCTCAATTATTCTCCGAAGTAGTTAACTATTAGAGTTATATTTTCAAGCGTATCAATATACTTTTTATATCATTGTTATGTTTCTTAGTTGTCAGTTTTAGCATTAGTTGTATAGCGAACTGTACTCTATATAATGTAAGAAACGTAAAAAAAAAAAAAAAAAAGAAAGAAAAAAAGAAAAAGAAAAAAAAAAAAAAAAAACGTATTGAAATTATAATACTTACCTAGCTTTTCTTCCTCGACTATTTAAAAAAATAAGAAACTATGTAATTTTTACTAATGCTGTAGTTTAGTAGAAAGTAACATTGAGGTACAGAATCGAATATAGCAAGTTGCTGTTTCCAAATCAAGTATCTAAATAGGATGTTTGAACAATCTTCAACACGCAGACAACAAATATTTCACATTTATATTATAATTTTTCTTTGTAACAATGAAACTTGTGATTTTTTTAAAAAGTTTTTTTCGGAAAGCTGATCAATGGGCTTGCCGGGAACTGATGTACCTTTTTGTTGCAAACGCATTAACTGCCTGCCATGAGCAAACTAATTTTAATTACTAAAGAACTTAGTCTTTGGTGATATATTTTTCTAATGTTTAACTACGGACAAGCGGTTAATACATAAATAACAAGACTTTTAAATTGTAATAGATTTTTGTTAGACATGCTTTACCGTTATAAACTTCTAAATGCTGTCTAACTGTATGATAATAGCAAAAACATTTGGGAGCACTTTAACGTAGGGATGAACAAATTGCGGATGGAGATTCATTAATGAGTCGCGAGTCAGTTTTCGGTTAATCGGAAAAAGTTCTTGATGTATCTTTCCACGATTTGCAAAAATGTGACGCTGATATAAAATTTTCATCGAGCCAAATGGTTAAAAAAAAAGTAATACAAATATTTTTTTAAAAAATACAATTCTTGCTTATTTTTTTATATTACTTAGATATATTATTTATGATAGGGTGTCACATCAGTAATCTCAGAGTTTAGCGACTTTGGAGACCAAATATGAATTGATGGGAAAATGTAATTAATTAATTGATATTTAAAAAAACAGTGTTAACATCAAGTGTCATCCACAACAAGTTAAAAGAATGTATTTGAACTTGAGTGGATGCATAAAAAGTATTTTATTAACGATTGAAAATTTGAACAAGAGATATAAATAAATGCATATGTATAAAGCGTTATCACACGGCAAAATATCTTCGGTACTTTTCGTCAGCAAACGACAAAGAAAGTGACGTCGCTACAAACTTTCACATGATTGGTTAAATTTCGTTTGCGGACAATATTTTGACAACATTTTCGAACTAGTTCAAAAAAGTGGTCGATTATGAAATTTGCTTGACCGGTTTTTGAAGGTAGAAACGGAGAAGTGCTGGAGAAATTTCACCGTGTGATAAGGCCTTAATAGTAGGAATTGTAAAATAGCAATGCCTTACTTAATTTCAAATTACCCAATAAAAGAAGTGGTCGCGATGACGAAAGACTTGCTTGACCGGTTGCCTGCAGGTAAAAACGGAAAACTGCGCACGAAAATGACGACGATATTTCACCATGTGATAAGGCCTAAGGCCTTATCACACGGCAAAATATCGTCGGCACTTCCCGTCAGTAAACGACAACAAAAGTGACGTCACTTCAAAGTTTCACATGATTGGTTGAATTTTGTTTGCTGACAATATTTCCTAGCTGGTAGCTGGTTAGAAAAAGTTGTCGATTAGGAAACTTGCTTGATAGATTTTTGAGGGTAGAAACGGAAAAGTGCTGACAAAATTTTACCGTGTGATAAGGCCTTTACAGCTTTAAAAAAATTTAACGACATAAACGAGGTGATGTGGTTATGAATAAGTCTATTTCGATTTACAAGATTAAATCAATATTCCTGAACAGAAAAAGCTGCTTTAGATACATATTTTAGATGATATGAAAAGAAATTTTTAAGGGTAATGAGCAGAGAATAATTTACTATATATTCTTTACACCAATAAGTTATTAAGTTTAAAAATCAGAATGTCGCACTAGAGCTTTCTACAAGTATTAATCTAATATTACTTGATTATTCCAATGTATAAGAATAATAAAATACATATCAGCATCTTATTGATGATAACAATTCTGTACATTAATTAAATTCTAACACTGACGACAATAAAACTAGTTTATAATTCTAGAAAATTAATTCTATTAAGTTGGCAACGCTGTTTATTAAAATGTAAATAAACAAATGGTAGTCCTGTTCGAATTCTTGATATGCTATTAAATGTTTTATAATTAAAATATTTCCTTATCAGTCCTGAACTAGACTATATTTGATACAAAAAAATATACAAATTATCAGCTTAAACATGAACTTATTTCTTATGCAGATTACATGCTATTAATACGAAAATTCATTTTGTGTTGACAAAAACTTTTCTGCATAGATTTTGGAACCTGTAATATTATTTATACGTGTTGAATCGACAATATTAATGGAAAGGGATATATTTAATGAATTTCTATCTGATGACGGAAGCCCTCATCTAGGCCGTAATGTTGTGATATCTTCTAGCAATGAACCAGAAAACAGTAACTCTCCATTTTTCAATCCCAGTCAAGGAAGCAGTTTAAATGAAAAACGTGAAAGGACAAACAATAATATCTACCGTGAAAAGTACCGGAAATTAAAACGAGTTGTAAAGGACTTTGTTTTCGTAAGCTGTATTTTGAATATTTATGACCATTAATGTTCCGTAAAATTTCACTTAATAATTATCAAAGAAATAGCTTATTTATTCTTTATTTAATTAAAAAATGAATCGAATTTGTGAGACATACGCTAGCTTTCAGAGATTTTTTTTTAGATGTTACTGCTATGTGATTATTGTTATTTAGACATTTATTCTTTGATTTATAAAATGCATGCTACTGTGTATTTTATTTAGGAGTTAAAATTTAATTGATTTTATGATCAAACACCCGGGCTTGTTATGGTTTTATGTTTTCTCTACCAATTAACTGTTCTCATCATTTTTATAATGAACCAAGAAGTATTTTTTTAAATGATATAGATTTATCTTAGTTTATTTATAAGATTGACAGATTTATCTTTGAGGTTATTATTTGGCTGGATCACAACCAAAAACAAAAATTTCTAAATCATGACTTTGCTGCATTTTTTTTTGTAATAAATTATTTGTAATCTAAGAGTGATAGCCATATACTTTTTTTTAATTATCCTTTCATAAATTTATTATTTTCATTTCTTTCTATCATCTAGTATTTAAACAACCATCCCAAGTAATCTTTTTGAGTATCAGAAATTTAAAATTTCTCCAAGTTCTGCAAATCAACACTAATGTTTATCTGTAAAGTATTTTATTCTGTAAGGGAAATTGTCGTGATCATTTTAAAATTCTCAACAAATAATTTTTCAAAGAGAGTAATTTGAAAGTGAGTATTTAAGGATTAAAGAAATTTTTTATATTCACTTAGAATATTGTTTAAAATAAATTATTGTACAACTTTTTTTGGAAAATTTTTAAAATTCAGTTTATCAATAAATTTATTCATTTAGAAAGTCTAATTTCTTCTCTCTTATAGGAAAATGCTGCTTTGTGTGATGAAGTTGCTCGCATGCAAGAAAAAATTCTGATTGCAAAAGAAGAAAGAAGGTGATTATTATAAATAAAGATATTAAAGATTTTATTTTTTCAAAGTGGAATTGATTTTTTTCTTGATATTAATAAAGATGGTTTCAGTAATGATATTAGTTATACCAAAATATATGACCAAATGATATTTTGATTTAAAAAATTTCTTTCTCTCTGATATAAATTTTATAAGATTGAATAAAATGAAAATCTTTAAACATTAGACTAAAAAAAGTAACTTAAGTTAGTTTTTTTTGTATGATTTTTCTCAGGAAAGTTACATCTAGTATGAAATAGATGTGTTGTATTTTTAAGTGATGGCTGACCTTTTATTTTTTCTTTTATGCTTTGCTCACTTCTTACATTAAAAATATTTATGACAAGCTTATCTATTTATAATTATCTCAAGTATTGTGATTATGATGAGGAATTTATAATCTAATGATATCAAATATTTTTATACACTTCAATATTCAACTGCTGATTTTAAAAAAATTGTTCAAATTAACATTTTTAAAGATTTTTCCAACAGCCTCACTAGTTGATGAAATATAAAACAGTTTATTGTAAAAAGTTACTTTTAATTTTAATTAAAAGGTATCTCTTAAGGAAGCTGCAAGGATTTCAATCTTTAAAGGATGGTTCAGCCTCAAACAATCCTGTGCCAGGTGTATCTTCATCATCAGGAAAAAATGTAGCAGGAGAAAATACAGAATCACAAGGAAAGAAAAAGGCCCCAGTGAAGAAGCGACCTGCCTCTAAAACAGCTGGTATGATCTATCAAACTCATTTTCTAATTTTTTACTATATAATTTATAGTAAAATTGTTTCATTACTTTTTTAGTTAAAAATACTTTTTACTGTAGTTACTAAAGTACTGCAGCTTTTATGTTTGTAATTTACCTTGATTACTATTCATTTAGCATCTTGTGGTCTTTGAAAAATTATCTGATAATACTATTCTATCTTTGCAAATCAAACTGACACAATAAGATTATGATAATGAAATTTCTAGATAAAAATTTTTGTAAATTATGTCATAATAAAGTTATTATTTTTTTTCAACAGAAGTGAGATAGGATAAGAGGTGGGTATTATTCTGGCTCAAGATTTTTTTGTTGGATAAATTGCACTAAAACTTAAAGTTCAGAACATAATTGTAATTGTATTCAGAAAATAAATTAAAACCATACAAATGGAATAACAGCAGAAATAGAAGCCAAAAAAGTATAAATGAATAAAAACAAACATCATGTAAAACACCTACATCTTTTAGGAATCCAAAGCTGTTGATATATGATTTTTGTCTAATTAGATATGGTAAACTAAAATGCTTAAAACAATGAAATTAGATCTGAACAATATTGCATGCTATGTTACATGATGTTTATACACAATAAACATACTACATTGTAAAACATGTTATATAATTAAAATCCCACTATGATTGCAGGTTGATGGGATGCTCTGAGAAAAGTAGATAAATGCAACACAAACCAGAAGAATGATTATTTTACTTATTATATTCTATATATCATTGCCAATTTTCACTAATTTATGTTGCCAAATCAATCAATCATTCATTTATTTTGTAAGTCTGCTAGAAACCACCTTAAAATGTTTTCATAAGTTTCATTATTGACTTCTATCTTAAATGAAATGAAATAAATATTAAAAATTCCTTTTATGTGATTATATTATTTTTACTTGGTTTTCAGTGATATTTATATTTTGGAAAAGTCATTGGTTCAAAACTGTGTTATCTCGGGTTTTTTTTTATTACTTGAAAAGTGATTCAGGTGCTATAAAAATTGGCAACATTGCAGTGAATGGTTTTTTTCCCTGAAGATTTGAGACATAATTTAATTGCTCCATACAGTTATAACTTAAACAATTATTAGTTAAATAATATTTCACCACTTTGATCAAATGAATATTTGTATGTAAGATAATTTCATAATTTTTTCAATAAATTAGTATTACTATTGCTATACTTCATACTTACTATTCTAGTGCATACTAATACTATATTTCAAGAGAAAAATAGGTCTAAATAATGACTAGTTATTCATTGTTTTTAATCAGTCCTTAATCGATTTAAAAATCAATATATGATTTCATAACAAAAAGGATATAATAAATGTTATACTGTAATTTGATTAATTTTTCTGTGTTTTCTCCTTGTTAACAAAATATCTTTATGATTTAAATGTATTTTATTTGCAGAAGAAGGTGCAAAACCCAAACCAAAAAGAAGAAAAGTCCCTGCTGATAAAAGACTTGTTACTCCAATACCTCTGGATGTTGCTGGTCGCCCAATATTTCCTATTATATTGGGATCACTTACTATTCACAGTTTAGGTGTTGTAAGTATTACATTTCTTATTCATTTTATGAATATTTCTAAAAAATTATACTAACAGTGTTAATTTTTTTCTGTATGCAGTTTTTAAAAATAAAATGTTTTATTTTGGTTTATATATGAAATTACCAAAAATAAAATCTGGAAATTTTGTGGAAAAGTGTGGAATGTAATTATGAACATGTTTTAATTGTTGTGGTAATTAGAAAGTAACATTTTGAATAAGCCAATATTTTTGTTCCTGTTTCATTTTAACATTAAATTCTTAATGACTTTAATTGTTTTGAGTCAGCACATTTTTTTAACTCTTTTAACAGTCACACTTTTTTCCCATTCTTTGTGTTTACATAAAATGGATTTACTTAGTCAATACAGTTTCTTTAATTCTCTTAGTACTACTGTTACTGATGTTTTTATTAGATTTCAAAATGTGATATATTTATATTTTCTGTATCTGATTATTTAATGTTCTTATCTAAATTTACACTTTTCAGATAATAGAAAAAAATGAAAAAGGTGTTTTTTTGTTGTTGTTGTTATTTCCAGAATGTATATAATGTGGTTTACACAATTTCAGTAGTTGTGTTTCGATTTTCCAACTTAAAAATGAGCATAATTTTTTCAGATTCATTTAAATTCAATATTTAGCAAATAAAAAATAAATAAAACTGAGCATGAGAAATATTGCTAATATCTATTTTCTTTCATAAACAAACATTCTGAATTGCTCTATAATCATTAAAATCTTTGGTTTCATCTCCAAATGTCTGACTTCTTAAAGAGTTTAGAAGTTATCACCCACTAGATTTATAGAATACTCAGAATTTATGGTATACTAGATTTATAAAACATAGCTATCATTATCTTCATTGATATGCATATATATTTAAATTCACAACACCACTGACACACAAGAAATTCATATCTTTTATAATTCATGTAGCAGAAGTGAAAATACTAGAAAATATGTTTCATACACAAATAAATATATATGGATGAATGATTTTGTAATAGTTCCAAGTTTTTATGATAACACCATGCAATGAAGTAAACTGCCATGTCATTTAGGATCTAAAGTAAATTTCAAATATGCTATTTAAAAAAAAATCTTATTGAAGAATGGAACCGACACCGAAAAAAATTCATCTTTATTCCTAATTTACTTTTAACTTTAATTGTCTTTACTCACAGATAGGAATATTTGTAAAAATCACAATATTTATTAGCAGAGTGTTAAATATTTGGTGAAATTTTTTTTCACATTTCAAGGTTTTTATTATTTTTTTAGAATGTATTTTGTATAAATATTTTCTAAATTTTGACTGGTATTGTAGCATGTAGTAAAATTGCTGATTTAATGCTCTTGTATGTACAACCTTATGCAACCTGTTATATTGAATTGTACCATATTATAATTATGTGCAATTTATCTATATTCTGATATTTTTTTATTTTTCATAGATTGTGTCTGATAGGCCAGGATACCATACTGAACAATGCATTTACCCTGTTGGATTTTGTAGTTCTCGAACTTATGCAAGTTTGAAAAATCCTTTAATTCAGTGTCTATATCAATGCACTGTGACAGATAGTCCATTTGGCCCTAGGGTTTGTACGATTTTTTATTAGGAATGTATTTGATTAAATTAGGCATTAATTGAATTATTGTTCTTAAATGTATTGCAATAAAACTGTTCATATTATTTGAAGTTTAATTGAATGCATATATGTTTTAATAGTGTTTATATACTTCATAATATGAAAAACGTGATTAATTTATGTAATGAAATTTTTCTAATTATGATTTTTCACCTTTATATTAACAAAAAAAAAAAGTATCATTAAAAAGTTCAATCTGAAATTTTAATAAATCTCCTATGCCAAATTTCCCTAAATGTAAAAGATAAATTTTGAAATTATTAAAAATATTTCTTGAAGGATTATTTTGAAGTTTTTGTATTACTTAAAAATTGTTCCAGAACATTACTATTTGCTTTTAACTATTGATGAAAATATTAAATTTTGTACCACTTCCATATATTCACAATTGTTGTTGTTCGTAATTAAATTAAATTTTGTTTAGTTTTCAAAAAAAAAAAAAAAAAAATGCTATTGGTGAAAAATATCTTTTTACATTAGAATAAGGAATAAAAAAAGCAGTTAGAACTTCTATAATTTTTCTGAATGGTGTAAAATTTTAAAATTCATTGTTAAAACAGATTATCTCATTTTGCAAATAAAATTACAGATAATATTCTATTTACAGCAATTCCTAAAACGGACGCAGCTAATATTCAACAATTTTTTTTATTTTGTACATAATACCATCTTAGTCTTCAATTATTGATATGATATGCCATAATTTTAATCTTTGTTTTAAATATTTATAATAAATAATTTATATTTTCCTCATTAATTTTAAAGTTTAAGAAAAATATTAATAAAGGTTTTGTAGTAATTAATTTTAAAATTAATTTTTTGCTTATTAAACGAACCTGAATTTTAAAAAATTCTAGATGGTGTAAATAATTATTATTGTAATTTAATAAATTTTTTTTCCAGTTTGAGATAACTCCTGAAGATGACCCTGGCCATTCCCTTATAGGAAGTTCACCGAATGAAGTTCATAGTGCCCTTTTAAAGTCATTAAATGCAGTTTGGTAAGTTATTATGATTTCATATTTTTAGATGTTTGTAGAGCAAATATATATATATATATATATATATATATATATATATATATATATATATATATATATATATATATATATTCTTTTTATTTAAAACTAGCCATTTGAAATTTTATTTAAATGCAATTATGGTACTGTTGGAATGCATCAAGAAATCATATTGAATTGAAAATTACAATTATATTTGCATACTCTGCATTTTATTATTATTCACATTTACTTGAATAAAAATTCTTATTTAAGATTATAGTACTGTTTTGTTAAAAAAAAACAATCAAAATATAATACGATTAATTCTAAGCTTTTTGTTAAATTATATATTTTCAATTTTAAAACATTCTAGTCCGATTTTTTATACAAATAAATTTATATTGTTGAGATTTTTGAATCAAATATACAATTCTAAATTACTTCTAAAATATTCTATTTTCTCTAGAAGAAGCTATTTTGTTGCACTATTTATTTTAACTGCATTGATAATTGATGCAAACTTTTATTTATTTTAATAGATGGATTAAATTTAGCATTTGGTTCTATCATCTGAATTACAGCTCTACACCAAAATTTAAATTAAATTCAGTGGAAATAATTTATGTATAAATGAAACAAAACAAATGAAATATGGCATATTTTGATATTTACATCAAATTGCATATTGCTATCAAATTTGGGACTTAATAGTCAATAGGAAAAGTTTTCAAATGCTTATTTAATTCTTTTTGCTAATATGTAAAACTAAATACAGTGCTTGCCATATTGCCTAAACATACAAGAAAGTTGAATGGATGGCATATTAAAATTTTTTGCTGAGTTATCTATTATCTGTTGAGTCTCATAATAGCATACACCCAAAATTCATCATTTGAAGAAAATGTCACTTGAAGCGTAGATTTTTCTGTACTGGTACATCATTCTCTATCAAGAAATGAGTTATGCTACCTTTTTTTTTTTGCATGTGAAAAATTGATAGTTTAGGTTTCATTTGGTAATCTTTGTTTGTAAAATTGAATTTTTGGAATTTTTATATTAATAGATATATATACATGTTTTGTCTTTAGTACTAAAATTATAAAGTAATTAGTGGAAATAAACATTATATAAAACTCTGTTCTATAAAAAAATTTAAAATTGGTTTGTTTTTTAGATTATTATTAATTTAATATATGTGTTTTATTAATTTTTTTATAGTGGTAAGGAAGTGGTCAGTGTTGATGGCCAAGGTGCTAAATTTTTTGGCTTGTCTCATCCAACTGTACAAAATTTAATCCAGAGTTGTGCAGGAGCCCGTAAATGCTCAGATTATCGGTGGGTTCAATTTGAAGTAGCAAAAGTGGCAGAAGGAGAGGAAGATCATATCACAAAAGACTTTGATCCAACAATTAATTTTGATGTTCTTTTACACATTATTAAAGAGAGTACACCAGTTGTCTCTATCAGTAGTGGACTGTTGGCTGTTAGATGATAAATCAGTGAAATTAAATATTCTGATCAATAATGTGTTCTTAAAAATAAGAATGTAAATATCTACTTTTTTTAACAAGTAAAATATCTTGTTACATTTGAATGATATTTTAATGTATAAAAACTGGATGAAAGAGAAATAAAGCTTTTATTTATGTAATATGATCTCTTAGATTTGGTTTTTCATTAATTTTACACCAATTTTGAAAGGAAAAAAAAAGTGAAGATAATGGAAATGTTGAATATTTATTAAGATAAAAAGTAATATTCTTGAAATAATAAATTTAGAAAAAAGTTGAAGGTTTACAAAAAAATTCTTTTTCTATTTGAAATAAAATTGTTGAGTTATCCACTTACACTTTTTTGATGTATATAAAATTTAAATTTTTTTATTCATTTTTATATACATTTTTATTCCATATCTGTAAGATTTGAAAGCATACTAAAACAATCTTTTTATATAATTTATTTTTTATTCCTTTTTATAATTTACATTTTTATTCTGTATTATTTAAGTCATCTTTGTTTTTATATGCAATTGTGTTATTTTGTAAGGTTTTTAAAATCTTCAAAAGTTATGCTTACTCTCATATTTGATTTTTAAATACATTTGACATTAAAGTTTTGTTTCCTGTTTTGAATTTTATGTTATTGCAGGGTTAAACTTTATGGTTTTATGGTTTCACTTAATATCATAGCTCAGTATTTGAAAATTAAAATCACAGAAATTAGAACCTTAGACATTCCTATTCAGATACTATAAAAAAAAAAAAAAGAAAGAAAAAAAAAGAATTTAAGCGGTTAGAAAATAATCAGTTTTATAAACATGGATAGTTTGAATTTATTACACATGCAAATAAAACTTTATCTGAAGAAAGTGTGGATTTCTTCAACAATTTTAATTCTTAGAGCTTTAGCAAAATAATTCATTTTTAAAAAGCTGCTCTTAATATTCTTTTGAAAACCCTGAGTTTTTTAGAAGTATAAGCACATTACAACATGCTAAAAAAGGAAATAGAGAATAGGTCAGAACAATCCTAAGAAGGTATTTTGAACACATATAGTTTCAGAAAAGAATTTGTCAATACAGTGTTTTGTTCTGTGAGAAAAAATGAACTCCAAATTTAAAGTTACGCTCCAGTGCTGAAGTGAAGTTGGAGTTTCAATGAAAAGAAAACTGTTTTTTAATTAGCTAAAATTATGGGATTCCATTATGAAACAAGTAACAAAAAACTAGTATGAAGAAAAATGTACAATTTTTTTTTTGTTCATATTAATTAAAATTTATAGAATAATTTTAAGAAATGTCATGAAAAATATTTTATTGCTTTTTTTCATTATTTTTTTACATAAATGAAAAAATTGAATGTGTGTCTCATAATTGCAAATAAAATTATTTTTCATTATTTGATTTCTTAAAAATCATTTACTGCCTTAACTCGAAGGATTTTTTAATTCATTAAAAGCTGAGACTTCAGATTAAATAATCAATTATTTCTTGGTTAGAGATTTTAATGGAAAGGACATGAAATTTTATTAGATTTTTAATTCATAATATGTTCTAATTTTAGGTTAAATCACATTTTGGATTTGATACTCAACGAATTCCAAAACTTCATATTCATTCCATTACATAGTAACGGAACATTTCCTACAATGACATCTTCAAGGCATCTGAACTGTGTGAGCTTAAACTTTCAACTTAGCTTCAATTTTTCATATTATGATATCATGTATTTGGAATATTCTGGATGGATTAGCATTCTATATTTGAATTTTTTTAACAAATCACTTTGGGTTTTTAAAAATGAAAATATTAGTTTGTTCATTAAGAACAATAGTTAGTTAAAATTCATTTTTTGTGTACTGTTCTAGAAATCAAGTAATATGTATTAAATATTAATCAGAGTTGGATAATTAAGAACTGAAAAGAAGTTTCGTGTTCTAGAAGAGAAAATAGGGTGCACTTTTGTTATTTGTATCTTAGAGAATGTCAACTTGTGGTAGACATTTTATATTTTCTAAAAAAAAGCAGACGATAATGAAATAATGAAATTATATATTTGAACCAAATGTTTATTTAAAAACTATATTGATATCAAAAGATAATTCAACATTTTGTTCTGTGAAAGTAACAATGAATTTGTATAGAAAGGAACTTATGAATGGAAATTCATTTGCTCTTTTTATTTTTTCAATATGAAGAATTCATTTCCATATGTTCTGCAAAAATGAAAAAAATTAATTTCTTGTCTCTGCATATGATAATCAGTTGAAATGCAATTTATTTCACAAACAAATAAATAAATAATTTAGGAAAAAATCTGGACAAAAAAATTATATATATTTTTTTCATGATATTCTTAAACACATTATTTTATTATTAACAACAACAACAACAAAAAAAAGAACCGAAATAGAGATTTTTTGGGGGATGAATTTACGATTTAAAATTCATTTTTTTTAGAAAATACACTTTGTGGTTTTGATTATTATGAAAGAGTTGTATTGATATTTGACATATTTTGACAAAACTACATGGAGTATACGAAACAAGTTATATTATTCTATAAAAAATATATTGTGTGGTGGAATGCAGATTATTATGAAATGTGCAGGAAGCAACAGGACATATGTTTTCAGGAACATTTCTTTAATAATCACATTCACACATTGAACAAAGACAAGACATTCACTTGCACAGTTTAACAGTGACATCACTTCTCATTCTAATGACAAAACACAATACATTATGGGGTACGTAATTAACCATTGCCATCTAGCATCCAAAAGAGAAGAGAAGAGTAATGTAACTGTTACAATTTAAATTTTTAACCAAACATTTTAAATTAAATATAAAAAATGTTTTGATTTCTTTATTTCATATATTTAATATTATTACTGAATATTCTTTATTTTAATACTATTAATACAAAAATAGTTTTTGATTTCTGTATTTTGGGAGTTAAATAAATATGCGATCATTATCGAAGTGTAATCTAACATTTATATGACTTAATTGAAACCATTATAGGCAAAGCAAATAAGATATTGTAGTAGATTAGTAATTTTATTTTACTATTAAATTGAATACTTATGCCATTCAGAACGAAATATTACACTTATTTTTATACAATACCAAAGTTTATCTTGAAAATCTAAGACCAATTGGGTAATATTTGATTAAAGACAGCACCTTGGAGTTAATTATTACATCACTTTTGTTATCCTTTCTTGAAATATGAAGACCATTTGATCCTACCCTACGATTAGTCTGTTTTGAAATTAATGAAATATTTTGTAAACTCATAACGTCAAAAAAAATTTATATTTTGGAAATATTTTTATGTAAATTTCTCCTTTTTTTTTTAATTGCAACATAAAAAAAAACATTTTTTTAGAGTGAAAAAATCCAAATGTGATATATATATATATATATGCTTCAACTGTTTGTTAAAATTATTTAATTAATAAAATTATTAATTAAAATTATTTAATTGGATTTTGAATTTCTTGCCTTTGTTTAATTTATTATCTCATATGTGGAGTCAGTGTGATTTACAAAATCTGAAAATAATTATTGAGCCAAGAGATCAGAGCTTGAACCATTGCCAAGGTTCAAGGTCTGAAATTAATATTCTTAAATGCGAGTCTTTATCTCTTTCTATGGTCATCATAAATCTATGATTTCGTTCCAGGATTAAGTTTATAATAGGAAATTTTAAATAAAATGAAATAACCTCTTTGTAAATAAAATAAACAAAAATGATAGAAAAGAAATTTTGTGATAGATGGTTAGATTTATCGCTACAAATAACATAAAAAAAAGGTAAATATTGGAAAAAGTTATCTGGACGTCCAGACATTTCATGAAACTTTAATGGTCAGTTTGTACCAAAAATTAATATAAATTCTAGTCATAATTGTTATGAATGACTACTGTTTATATACAGATCTAAACGTCATTTTGAAAACTGAAATGCATTATATATGCCCCATCAAAATTTTTTTTTCATAAGCATTAAGGCGAAACTATCCGAAGAAATAAATTTTCCAGATAGATAATAATAATTGCGAGAGGTGTCTCATTCTTCCAAAAGGTAGGATAGATGGCAAAAGTGATTTGGAAATCCCACTGAAAACTAAAATGTATCATATATACATCATTAAAATCATTTTTGCAAACATTAAAGCGTAAGCATATTTATGAAGATAAATGATTTGCGAGATTTGCCTCCTCCCCCCTTAAAAGAAGAACAGATCGTAAAAGTGATTTAAAAATCACTTTAAAAACTAATACGTATCATATATTCTTCAATAAAATTATTTTTGTAAACACAAAGAAAGTAAAAAGACGAATTTCCAAGACAGATAAGAATTGCCAGAGTGTCGCGTTTTACTGAAAATAGAACTGATCGTAAAACGAGCTTTAACTTGATATTTTGAGATGGCAGCAATACAATCTCTATTTCCAAAATAATCTCTATTCGCAAAACAATCTCTAGTTAAAATCATTAGTTAATGGGCATTAGAATTGTTGCCAAAAAATCAATGGAAGTAAGAATGTAACACACAAACACGTTTATTAAATAACAAACGGAGTTGCAATTCATTAGAAGAATCAGCTTGCAATAAAGCTAGTTCAGATAAAATTAGTTCAAAAAGAAAGAATGACACTGAACGCAAGAGAGGAATTATGGAAGACATTTTGGGTAAGAATCGTATTACAAAGAGAAAAAGTTGGTATCTTCGAAATATTTGAAAATGGCGTTCAAAGTATGATAACTTCGTCAAAGATGAGCAAACGCAGAACTAAGAAAATTACAAATAATATCGATGGATATTTACTTCTGAAGAAAAAGACATCATTTATCAATGAACTTTTAACTGGAAAGTAAGGCGTTTGTTGTTTGAAGTGTTAATATGCACTTATTTGATTATTTGACCTTGCAACTATATTAGGATTACTAAATTTAAATTGAGCGTGAAAAAATAAGATATTCAGTGAAAATAAGCGTTAATATGTAATTTAAAACAAAAATCACTGATCGCTTTGAGATAAATATGGTGTTTAATGAATCGATAATGGATTTTTAGAGACTTTCTTCAAATCTATGTTCTATATCGTATTAATTATTAGATAGAAATGTTTGTATTTAAGATATGGGAATAGTTTATACAATTGCACAAAAGATATAATGATTAAAATTGGTGCTTTCATATGATAGAATTATTTGTAAAATTAATTCGAAAGTCAGTCATGTGCGTTTAAAGTTAGAACACGAACAATTCCGTAGATTTTATTTATTACTCGTTATGTAAATTATTTATTACTTGCTATGTAAATTATTTACTACTCGCTTAGAATTTAAATCAATTCTTTATACAGTATTGCGAAATGCTGATTTTCTAATTCATAATAATCTCAAACATAGTAGCTATTTACAAAAGATCCTTTACTTCTATAACTATTTAAAATGTTATTTTGTTTTTAAAAACCTCATAAATACTGTTTCAGCATTCTTACTTTCATCTTTGAAATAGATGTCCATTCCAAACGCCACATGTTTTCTGGGATCATTGCATTGTTTAGAAAATTTATGTGAGATCCAAGCTGTTTCCATTGTTTGGTTCTTGACTCGAGGTTTGTAGACATAGCCTGAAACATAACATGTTTGTAAAAAGATATTTATTTCAACTAAATGTATAGCTTCACTTTAGAGTTACAACATTGAGTTACAACCTTTATTGATAATTAAAGCGCCAACTAGGGCCAAGAGTACGTTTTAGCTACTTCATACTTCACATTTGCTTGCACAACCCCTTTTTATAGGGGGGATAGAATACAGAATAACAACCATGCCCAAACTGGAACGCCCAGATCACGGGGAAGACCCACTACTCCTATATCAGGACGCCAACATAATTATGATTTCTTTGTAAGAACTTAGGTTACTGTATTGTAGAGTTCTGAAATACAGAAAGCAGAGGAAAGAGGTCAGGGAAATATATTCTTTTTCTAAGAGATTTGCTGAAATCGCATTTTGGTTTGGCATTGTATTAGGTTGGTGCGTATGAAATGTCGGATTCTTAAGTGATTGTATAAAACTGCATATCTTTCTTCAAAAGCTGTTTATTCAATCAAAGTATGCTCCATTCGCTTCAATACACTTCTCCCAACGAGATTTTAAAGCGTAGATGCCTGTCTTAAAAAAATTTTGGTCTTTAGAATTAATAAACTCTGATATCGAGTTTTTTAGACTGTCTTCATTTTCATAGTGTTTGCCCCTTAAAAACAGCTCTAAATGCTTGAAAAAATGAAAATCGGTCGGCGAGAGATCCGGTGAATATGGTGGATGCTGCAAAACTTCATATTCCAGTTCGTTCCAGCTTATTTCGCTCTGTCAGTGCGTGCGGTACCCACTTGTCCATCTTCTTAACCTTGCCAATCTCAGAAAGGTGTCTCAATATCGTTGTATGGTCAACTTTCATCCTGATAGCAAGTTCCCTCGTGGATACGGCTGGATCCGCTTCCACTAGAGCCTTCAGGTCATCATTCTTCACAGACGTTTTGGGTCTTCCGCGCGGCTCATTTTGCAGTGAAAAATCGCCAGTCCGAAATTTTTCGAACCAACGCTGCACTTTCCGATCGTTAACCGTATTCTCCCCAAACGCTTGGTTTATGTTGCGTGCAGCTTTTGCAGCACTATTACCAAGTTTGTACTCATATAAGAAAATGACGCGAATGTCGGCAGAATTCATATCGGCAATAAACTCAAAAGAAATAACAAAAGGGAAGACCTTCGAGAAAACCTATTTTGCTGAAATGAGTCTCTGGCAATGGACAATACGACTATGAATGAGGTTATGCCAAAGACAAAAGTATAACGAAAACAGGGAGACAAACGTCCGCATGTAAAGAGAATCCGACATTTCATACGCACCAACCTAATAATAGAATTACTGTGAAAATAAAACACCTCACAGCTCTAAAGTCTAAGGGAAGGGCACGAAGGTGGAAAATTGAGTTCGGGATACGTTGTAGAATAATTGTAGAATGCCTTTAGGATGTTCATTCATTAAAATATTAAAGTTCAATAGCCTGCCAATTTCAAGAAATTGGCCTTCAAACATTCGTCATAGATTATATACTAGTAATATGTCACAGTTATCGACCATTCAAATAGTATTGTAGATAAAGCACAACATTTACGAAGCCCAAAATCAGTTCTGCTCTGATATATTTTTTTTTTGCTTTTTTTATTTATTTACTTTTTAAATTATTCCAAATTAATTTAACAATTTACAGTTTGAATTAATATATTATTTAAAACAGTTTGATTTAACATATTTTTTCATTTTTTGAATACAAAAATAAATATGTATTCTTCTAATTCTTGTTTTATAATTTAAATTTCAGGAGAACAATAATTATAAATATAAATACATTTTTTAAATATTCAAAATTATTTAAATTAAATGAACAGTTTAAAGAGGGTTTTAACTAATATGATAACTTTTTTTGGAAGGGAGGGGGAATTAATGCACTTTCTTTTAATAACTTTATTATAATTATTTAAAAAATTAAACGCATCTTTCGTAAAAAATTATTTAAATAAAATTACAAAAAAAATTTTTAAAAAATGTTAATAAACATGTTTTGCTTTTGTTTACCTGCCCAGCCTTTGATGTAGTCTGTATTTACAGCAGCGAAAGCATGAGCGGTTTGACTGCTATTGCCATCGATATGGCCATATAATACGGCACCATTTACAGCCTCAGGAGCCTTGTGTAAACCTGCAAAATATATATGATATAAATGCTTGGATTTAATGTCTTTGAAATCAGCTACAAAATATTATCGACTGAAAATGCTGAAAAAAATGTACAAGAAAACTTCTGCAAGATGCAAAATTATATGAAATAAGATCTATAAGCTATAGAAACAAAATATAGTTACCTACTTTGGAATTTAACAAATCTACATGCAAAATCCTTTAATTGCTCATTTTATTTCATTTAAGACGTATTGTATATTCAGTTTCATGCTATGCATTTGAAAGCGCTTGACGAGCTATAAACTGAATAGTAGTTATGATACGCTGCTTTAAATGCTGCAAATTAATGCAAAGTATCTAAAACAGGTTAAGAAAGAAAAAAAACCTCTCAAAGTCATTGCATTATTGAAGAATTATTAAGAAAGAATTGCATTAATTTCTTTTTCATTTGTGTGTTCATTTCTTTTTGTTTATTACTTTAATTATAAAATATTTTATAAAATATCATAATTTACTATTTTTGGGGGGCTTTTTTTGCAATGCCAAGCAAAAGATTTTCAATTTTAGAGCCGTTTAAGTAAGGAAAACGATGGTATGAAATCGTTCTTTTGTTTAATATGCCTCGACAAACAATGTTTGATTTGATCTGCCGTTTCAAAGGGCTTGGCAGTAGTAGTCGACTTGCAGGAATTGGGCCAAAACATGGTGAACACTTCCAATAATCGTAAGGCCATCAAAGAGTGTGAGTTCAACGAAATCCAAAGGATTGCTAGAGAAAGACCACTGGTGAAATGGGAGTAAGTGACCGATCAGAAACAGAACTTCGACTGAAATCTAACAAGCTCTAAAAAGTTCAACCTCTCAGAGAAGAAAATAAAATCGTGTTGCTCCAAAGGTGTCAAAAACTTTTGAGACGGGCAGCAAATCAGCGTTGGGAGGGATTCCATTTTGTTAATGAGAAATCTTTTACCCACCAATGCGCTCATAACTCATAGAACAATAAGATCTTATCTGTAGGCACTCTAAGCATCTCGGCAATTGTTGACTATCGCTACCATCCACAATCGATCATAGTTCGGGGCGGAATTTGCGCATGCGACAAAACAGCTCTGGTTTTTGTAGATTAGAGTATTAAAATAAATCAAAAAGTATACCAAAGGGACATTCTAGAAGCTGTTGTTATCCCGTTGACCATCATTGCATTTTTGAATTATCGCATTTACATATTTCTAAAAGTACCGACAACAAATAGTCAACACGTTGTGGGACTTGTGTCAACTTTTGACAGATGTTTACATTTTTAAATGTGTACTGAATTTTACCAATCTAGCACTATCTGTTTTGTAGCTATCTTGTTTACTTATATTAGAACAGCTGAACAGACGTATTTCATCTGAACAGAATTTACTCAAAATACAATGGTAATCTGGAAAATCGGTATAAAGAAAGTGTACTAAAATTCATTTATCTAACTCCAAGAGTTTTTGACTTATCTTTGTCACAGACTGATAGGTGAGATTTTCCAACAAATTGTTTTTTGAACTTAAGGATGTCTAAAACATGGAGATTCATCAAACTCTTATGTTCGAATTTTTTTAACAATTACTACACTTTCTTTGTACTACTATATGAGAAAGTAAAAAAAAATCCTTCCTACTTTAGAAATGTCCTCACGTTTGTGCTAAAACCTTTTTTGTTTTTGTACATTAAATATGTCCATGAGAATTTCCATATAATGCAATTAGTTACTAAAATACTTACCATCCATTTCGCCTGTTTTTGAAACGCTCGTAATTTCAATAGAATCCCCAGTGACAGATTTCCAATGTCCTACAGGATCTGGAAAAAGAAAGGTGAATAAAATTCATTTATTTATATATTAATCGCACGAGTTAAACAATTTAAGAAAAAAAAATGCAATAAAATTATTTCACCCAAACCCAAAATACTAGTAATAGCTACAGCAGTGGAATAGCTTATCAACGCATTTATTTTTAATGGAAGAACTTTGCATACATATGCTCTTCAAGTCTGTCAATATTATATGTAAAAGTGCAGGGTCGAATTAAAGTTTTAAAGGGATTTCAGGCAATGCAATATTCTCGACTTTTACACCCCCTTCTAAAAAATAATTTTAATTTAATCTCTATATAAACAATTTTTAAATAACAAATATTACGGCAGACGGGAATGAAAATTTAATGGGAGAGTGGCCACTTTCAAGCAATTTGTTTTCGATATTCGATGAAAATCAAATTTTATTTTAAGCATATTATTTTTGATAAAAAAAGTTATATAACCTAAAAAAAACGTTTGACTATTATTCTGAAATTTAAGCAATGGTCAATAATTCAGAATGTATAGTAATTTTAAGTCAACTGGAAAAAAAATTCCTTTTTTTCTAAAAATACAACGTAAACCCCTTGAAGTCTTTGGCCACTCCAATCATTAGTGATCAATTATACAGTTACTTACTTTGCACATTTGATAGCCCGGTATTATAAAAATGGGTAGTGTTATTTGAATTTTTCTTGCCTCTATTTTATCTGTAACCATGATAAAAAGATTTTGATTTAACTTTTCCAGTTCTCGTTCTAAAGTACTTATTTTTAAACATCTATATTACGCATTTCAGTGAAATTCTAGGATCATTGCTATCATAAAAAGCTGATATTATGGCAAAGTTATTTGAAATAACTTTATCTTAAATATCTGATTAGTAGTAAGTCAAAATTTCTTATCTTCTTAAAAATTTCGTGCAAGTAATGTATACTCTTCTATATTAAAAAGCACAAGCCAAAATTTTGGTTGAAAGCTACTTTAACAAACTTCCATATCACACCAGCGGAGGACGTTTGATCCTGATGAATTTAACTTGCACCAAACCTTCTTGCTCGACGCTTCTTCGATGGAGTCGGTATCGAACCTGACGACCTATGGTTTCGATGTTAAGACTTTGTTATCAGACCACCGCGGTCCTCTCATGCTAGCAAGAAAAAACAACCATTATGCGATTTTTTTTCTGCATTGTTTGTTTTAGATGCAATCTTGCTTTTTGGCTTTGAAGTATTGTAATTTCCGAACATATAAAAGTGCATACTAAAATATATGAGGACTTTTTTATGATCAATTTATAACGAAAGATTTAAATATAATTTTTTATACATACCTGAGTAGATATTATTCCTGGAAGCATTCTATTGAAATAGAAAATATCATATATAATTAATAAAATTATCATGTCTTATGTTATAATTATAAATTTTTTAATTCAAATGGATTTTATTAAAGCATAAACAAGCGTGAAAGAATCTAAAGTAAGCAATCATATCATAATCCCCAAAGTGATACATATAGGACTAATCTTGGATAGGACGTAAATCAATTCATATAAATGAATGCATTGTGGCATAAACGTATAATAATGTAGGAATTAGCCAGTTAAGTGCATTCGACATATGTAGACAACAATTAAAATATTCATTTTCATATGCTAGGTTCGAACTTTTTTTATCAAATAAAACTGAAACTTTATTCGCCTTATTATGACGTTTTTGAAAATGTACCACGGTTTTTCAAATGAAACGATAAAAAACAACAATGCTGGTGCAAATGAAGGCTTTATTCAAAGTATACACCATGGACTCGAGTACAAAGATCACATTGATTAATGAGCCGAAGGATTCTTTGTTCCCAAAATTTCTGTGACCGTGACGAGACCCAGTCCTTCACAGTATCCTTGAGCTCACCGTCCGAGTTGTAGCGCTTTCCTTTCAGATATTTTTTTTTTTCAGGTGAGAAAATACAGGGAAAAGGCAGGGTGAGATATCCAAGTTGCTCTCACTTGAACTTGGTCAGTTCCGCGTGTGTAACCTTGAAGACGTATGGAAGCGCGTTATCATGGAGCAGAACCGCACCTTCCGTGATTAGTCCCGATCTTTTGTTCTTGGTGGACCTGTGTAGTCTTTGGAATGTCTCCCAGTACACATTGAGTTAATAGCTCCTCTGTATTCTAGAAATTCAACAAGTAGTGTACTTTAGACTGCAAACTCAAAGACACTGTGTAGGACTGAGTCTCGTCACGGCCAGGAATTCTGGGAACAAGGAATCCTTCGGCTCGTTAATAAATAGGATCGTTGTGCTTACGGTGTATATTTCGAATAATGTCTCCATTTATACCCACAGTCTCATTTCGTACCTTTTCATTTGGACTGCTCTTGTACTATGCTACCATTACTATTGGTGTGCGTAAACTTCATCGCTTGAGTTTAAAAAAGGACTTGGGGGACTTTAAAAAATAAATTCCACAGTTAACTGGTTAAATAAGTGGGAATCATTATTTTATAGTTCAAAAAAGCGTAAAATTATTTGTGTAGGACCGTATAATAAATAAAAATTGCCCCAAAACGCGGAAAAATAGCATAATAATTATAGCATGATAAGAAATATCCACATGAAAAGTTAATGAGATTAAACCTGATTTTAAAGGAAATTCTTAATTCTTTTGGTGCACTTTAGTAAAGAATTTAATATTTCATTCAAAATATTTGAGAATTTTTATTTATTTCTTATATTTTCATAGAGTAAAGCGTTGCCTATTTTTATTATAAATTAATGATAGTTATTTATTTAATTCTTGCATTATTTATATATTTATTAAAAAATGTATTCATTTTCATGAGTTCATTTAAATAGTCGTTGTAGCAAGTTTACATTAATTTTGATTATGAAAAAAAAAAAAAAAAAAACAGAAATAAGGGTTATTCATTTTATTTAATAATTATTTTATGAAATTAATTATTGACCAGTTGATATCAAATACACGCCGAATTTACCAGGCGTTGCCAGTAACGTGGCAATTGAATGAAATGAACAATAGCGTGAAATAACGCTATGAAAACGAAGTAAAAAAACAAACTAGCAAAAGTTTGATTTTATGCCTTTATATTTCTACTTTTTTTGGCAGTCGAACAGCAGACGAGAAAGTTCTAAACAAGTAATTAAAATGAGGATAAAAATGTTATAATGAGAAAAGTATTACGAAAGTTAAGGAGCTTTCAAACTTTTGCTAACTAATTACGCTGTCTTTCTGGTTGCTGTAATGTGCTGCCTTAAGCAGCGATCACACGAAGCCAACTATTGAGAAGGCCACACCTACTTCAAGAAGATCACGTGATCTCAAAAGGCTAACAGCAAATTATTGTCTCGTCGGAACAACTATTTGCTACACTAGCGTCTCAATCCCAATGGGGCAGCAGGGATAACGTTGTCTTTTAAATGTTGAGTTGTAGCTCAACGCTTTTCCCTGTTCAGATGAATCGTTATTCACTGAGCACGAAGGAAAACGTTGTTTTTTTAGCATGTGAATATGGATTTAGTTTACTCCTCTTTGAATGTCTTTAAAACATCACTATTTCTTATATTTGGAATTGTTGTTTTGCAGTATACAAATTTGTGCTTGTGTTGCATTTCGTGACCGGATCATATATAATTGTATTAAATACAAAATGAATGATGAAGTAATGTGGTATTCATATTTAAGTGTCCTAATATGTAAATAAAAACAAATCGTTATCCAGTTCTTTCATGTTGATTTTTTTTGACATATATTCTTGTGTTTTGTAGTTTTAAGTAAATATATGTTAAATTGTTGTAAAGATAATAAATTAAGGAATGATATAACTTATTGAATTTAAATAACTTGTTTTATGAGTAAAAGACTTATAACCAAAATTTTATGACTAGGCCATCTTTATTATTTAAAAAATATATGCTACTATCCCTTTGAAGTCAAGTGATTCCTCCTATTGCGGGTAATAGTTTCGTGGGAACACTGTTTAAGACTGGCGGATTGTCTAGACCTATAGGGGCCAAACTTTGATCTGTTCAGTATTATTGAGAGCAAGAAGTTGAGTAAAATATCTTTGTATGATAAAAATCTTGGCTTTTCTGATGAAAAAGCGTTCTGGCTGATATGCAGAGGTGAGGGGACAGAGTAATGCCCAATCAGGGAAGAGAAGAAGTTATCAACTGGTACTTAAGTTTTGAATATTGTAGGTGAAAATGAAAGTGAAGAATTATGCGGTTACCTCAGTTATTTTAATTTATCGAAGCTTGGAATTTCTCCAAGGCTTATAAGCTTAAAATTCGGGAATTACTGATTGTTTTAAAATGGTAGTATTTAAAATTTCATAACTCAGCCAAATAATAAACAAAGATGTTTTATTATTTTATTAAAAACTTAAAAATAAATATGTATCATTGAATTTGATTTCTAAAGACCAAAAGAGGTTTATACTTCAAAACTTCCTCAGAAGTACATGTATTAACTAATACAAAATAAACTATTACTTATATCATTTAAATACTTTTGAAAGTAAGAGCGCAAGCTAAATTTCATGATGAATAAGAAAATTTTTTATTGAAAAAGGGTTCCAGTTATTGCATAAATTTAAAATGTATATATTCTGTAGTGTATATAAGACTTAAATGCTAAACGATTCTGTTATCTGTACTCATATTTTTAAATCACATATTGGGTTTCAGAAAAAAGAAAAAATGCCTTTCATATTAATTAATTCTTAATCATTTCATATCAATTTAAACTTCAAATTTCACGAGAGCTGACTGAATATTAGAGAATGTATTTATGAACAGAATATCGTAAAGCTACTATATTAGTATTTTTTATATGAATACTAAAACTTAAAATTTAAATATATTTTGTTGAAAAAGACTTTTAGGGACAAAAAGTTACATAAAATTTTAGCTACCATTAATTTTGACAAACCAGCTGGTCGCCAAAGGCGGCTAGTAATCACTAAATAATATAAAAATAAAACAATTCGCTTACTTGAACACTGTCCTTCTGATTTATTCTATAGAAGGTATCCTGGTGAATCATGTTGCTCATCCATCTGTTTTTGGGTTTTTGGAATGACCTCAGAACCCAAGTGGTGAACAATTTCTCTTTACCATCACACACAAGACATTGACCTGCGGAGCGTAATAAACTATCAAGATCTAAGAAAACAATCCTTACTGAAAAATTCGTGAATTTGAAATAGTTTTATTCTAAATGAGCTTCAAGTGTGTGTATAATACTAACTTTTAGCATTTTTATTGAGGCTATCGTGTCATCTGTTAAAACTTTAATTTGAATCCTCAAGGCTCTCCACCAGAGAGCGCTGTAAGCCTCACCAATGGTTTGTTTATACTCAGTCTAACCATCGGCAGTCAGTACTAGAATGTGAATCCGAAACCAGAGCGTCTTTTCTTTGTCTTTGTGTGTCTTTGTTCCTGTGGTAATGTGTGATGTTCGTAATAAATGTGATTGTAAAACAATCATTGCCTTCGACTCCTTTCTGACAGATAAGAGCTTTTCATAATAATTGTATTTGATAATTGAACCAATGAACTGCGAAATTGAAGTCTAATCATCATCTTTGGAGTGTTATATGGTAATGGTATGTGTTAACAGAATCCAAAAATCGAATTTATTTTTCTGACAAATTTTTCTCAAGTGATTGAAACAAAAATTTGATACGAAAGTCTGCATCAAATTTGATGTATTTAAGTTATTGATTTTTTGAATTATAGCGTATAAATGTATCTATAAGTATAAACCGATATACACTCAATTCGCAATTGGATTTAGCTCAAAGTTTGACAAGTGTCTACACTATAGATGTTAAATCTTTGTACCGAATTTTAATTATCTAGTTCGTTTTTTGATGTTTGCAACTATTGATGGATTGATGAATTTCCTCTACTTAGATTTGACCAAAAATTTGATAGAAATCTGCAAATTTGATGTTCAGTCCTTATACCTAATTACATCTGTCTTTTTCAGAGCTTTTTTTAATTTATCTTAGTCACAGATAGGCGAACATTTTCGAAAAATGCATTTTTCGACCTCAGAGAGGCTAAATAGAGGAGATTTGTCGAAATATTCGGTTCGAATTATTTGACGTTTACTATATTTTCACAATACGTATAGGGTGGCCCAGAAGTCACTTTACATTTTGAAAATTAAATAACTTTTTTTCTATTAATATATTTCTTTTTCTCTTTTCAGAATTAAAAAATATAATCCCTGGAAATTTTTGGCATGGATAAGTTTACAACAGAACAAAGAGTGAAGATAATTGAGTTTTACTTTGAAAATGGACGGTCAATTGTTGCAACAGAGTAATACAGTCATTTAAGAAAAAGTTATTTAATTTTCAAAATGTTCAAAATTTTCAAAACTTACAGAGCCATGCTGTTGAAAACGCGTCACTAAGTTTTGAAAATTTTGAACATTTTGAAAATTAAATAACTTTCTCTTAAATGACTGTATTGACTCTGTTGCAACAATTGACCGTACATTTTCAAAGTAAAACTCAATTATCTTCACTCGTTGTTCTGTTGTAAACTTATCCATGCCAAAAATTTCCAGGGGTTATATTTTTTAATTCTGAAAAGAGAAAAAGAAATATATTAATAGAAAAAAAATTATTTAATTTTCAAAATGTAAAGTGACTTCTGGGCCACCCTATACGTATTTTGAAAGTAAAAATAAATTGATTACCTAAAATGACTTTTGTCCTCGACGCATTGATTTCAGAATTATTTTATAAACAACAGTAAAATTAATTAGTATTATTGAAATCTATCTTATAAAGGTAAATTTTATTATATTATTCATATAATTTTTTTCTCTCTGATTAGTTTTTTGGTTGAAGCTTATTTCTGTGCATAATTTTCTGCCTAATAATTGAGTGGATAAAGAATAATAAGGTTTTATTTAATGTCAAACTTTCCATGCGGTTAGAAAGTTTTGAAAAAAATCAGTGATTTGAATCTTTATTTCCTACAATTGAAAAAAATTACTACAGCAGTTTAGGATATGAAACTAAATATACATTGAACGCTAAATAGCTATTAGGCACTTTATGAACTATGCAAGATCTATCATCTCATCATTTACCGGAGGGTAATTTCTAAATCATTGGAGATAAAAATACAACTGGAATCAAAAAATTATCCATCTATAATATGTATGGTTTACACTAGGACTGTAAAATAGACTGCCAATATGCAGTTCATGCGTAGAAAGACTGAAAAATGCTGTTTGGTCGATGGCAAGAAATTGACGACAATATTTCCCTGCATTGCATTATCTTTTTTTACTGCTCAGGCTTTTGTATAATTTATTTTAAAGAAATATGTATATTCGATCATTTTTCTATTTAAAGCAATAAATTTGTTTCTGCCAAGTTTTGTTGCAATTAACAACAGCGAAAAAAAGAGTATAAAAAGTTAAAAAAGATATTCTTTTGAAGAATAAACCGTATGTATTTCAATTTGAAATAATTTGAATACGTGGACAAGAATTCCAAAACATAGAGATGTTTCTATAAGAGTGTTCACAAACTCCAGTTTGCAAGAAACAAAAATCGGGAAAAAGGGTTTTTTTTTGACTAATCATCCATTTATTTACCTCGACACAATTCTTATTTTCAAAGAATTTTCGATATGTAATTTCATATCACAATTGAAAATATTTCTTCAATTTAATAAAATTATTTTCTTCTTAAACTACTGTCTTCACAAGAAACTCGTTGAGTTTTCACGTTATTATTGAAACAAATTAAATAAATTTGCTCTATCTTTCCTCGCTAACTATTCTTCGCTCACACTCATCTACTTTTCTTGATTGTCCAGTAAAAACAATAAACCTTTTTTGCATAAATTTCAAGACATCGGGTATGCGCTACCATCAGGAGTGTGGAAGGGGAACTAGTCCCGACAATTACACATAAAAAAAACTCTTATTATACGAGATTTAGCTAAGAAAAAATTTTGATAGATGAGGTTCAATAATTTGTTTTGGAAGCAGAACGAATGTAGATAGGAAAACTTAACCTTAAACAACTAATTTCAATCAGAGTTGTAACTTCTTATCTTTCTTTTCTAGATAGAAGAATGCGTGTATGTGTTTGGGTAAAGATGAAATTGTAGCTGGAGCTATCAAGTCCTCTTATTAGCTATATTGTCCCCGGATATTTCATCACCAAAATTGTACATACCAACCCAAGCGGTTAAAGAGTTTCCATGGTTCCAAATAACATTGAAAGCAAGAAGACTTCCGTCTCTTATTGGCTGTACAAGACCTATAACAAAAAAAAAGAATTGTTCATTCCATAAACACTTTAGTAATTTATAAATTCGACAGTCTATCATCTGAAAAAAAGGCGATGAAATCAACAGTGATTTATCAAGGTTTATTTATTCAATTATTTATTTTACTTAGACCATACTTAGAACCTACTTATTGTTAACAAGACTGATTCGTGATAGGATCTAATTTTCAATATGAACATTATTGAACTAAAATAATCAAAACTCAATCTCCAATTTATCATTAGAAGATAACAGAATTACATTCTGTTATTAGTTTCCCTTGTTACATAGTTACATATATACATAGTTCCTCCTTGTTAGGCAATCTGTTCTCTCTCAATCGGATTTGAATGAAGTAAATAAGCCCTTTACCAAATTTGTAATGCACATCGAGAAAATTGTAGCCATTAAAATCCTAAAAACTCTTATTGTGTTGAAGGATAGCACCTGTTCGCATGCGATCTATTTTTTAAATATGATTTGGTGAAAGAAAATTCGCTCTCTTCAAACTCTGTGCATCTATGTATTAGTTGCGATTTTATTTTTAAAACCGGACATTCACGATCACTTATTACCATGTCAATCAATTTGCTGAACTCCAAAGTCAATTAGTGCAAAAATTAACAGAATTGGCTTGGCGAGAAGTAGGAAATTGGAACATCTATCTTTCTACTTTCATCGTGGCAATCAGAGTAGACATTCAGTGAATGCTAGAGGGAGTAGGAGTGAGGGAAATGAGAACACCGCAAAGATTTTTACCAATAATGTTGGAACGCACCTAACATGCCGTGCTTGTGAATAGATTAAAAAAATGGCATAAAGTGTCAATATTCCTTAAAATCAGTCTAATTCCCATGGAAAGTCTCAAAGTGTAGAAAACTGCTTAGCTAATTTAAAGGCCTAACTTGTTGGCCTCTAAGTGTTCATCTTTGCGTATATATTACTGGTTAAGGAAATGAGGAGATTTAGCTTATTTTAATTATATTAACGACCCGTTTTAAAGTAACACTATTGTTATTGTGGGACGGACTTCGTAATTTGGAACCGTGATCAGATCGTCCAGTACTAAATAACAAGATTACATTTTAAATAAACGCATTACTTATGTCTATGAGTTTGGAAAAGTCTGCATTCCAGGCGAACAAGGTGATTAAATATTAAATTTGCAATATTGAAGCATTATTTACCCGTCATGTTTGAAGAAACTTTAGCAGCTCCAGAAGAACTTTCAACGCTGGTGTTGTAACGCCCCGTAATCTTGTAATAGTCACCATTATTGTAAGGGCCGTCAATTCTTTGGATAGTCATGTTTGAACCTAATTGGTTCTGCCATGTTCCAGTGAGATCAGAGCAGAGTTGACCACCTTTAAAAGCCGCTGAAAAATAATAGTAAATATGGTTGAATGCAATGGCGATTTGTTCTGTGGAAGTGAAAACTCCTGTAACTCCTGAATTTATTTGAAAAACTAAGCATTTTCTCTTAACATCTGCCATCTTTCCAAGAATGAGGTCTCGGTACATCAATGATTTGTTAATTATATAATGAAATAGCAACTTTGTACAATGATTCAATATTTTTCTAATAAGAAAAAAGTATTTAATGCGTTTTGAAATTTCCATGTCTGAACAACGTGTACTAATTCTTCGAGTAAAACGGAAAAATGCTGCTCTTGTACCAGATTCCTTTCGTGGTTAAGGTATCCGACTGCGTTGAAAATGCTGCTATTCGACATTAGCAGTATTTTAAAAAAGTGTTATTTCTTGTAATACGGACTTTTTTCTTTCCAAAACAGTTTGTTTTTTCTTAGAAAAGGAAGGTCTAACCTATTATCCAGAGGAATTTTAAGTAAAATTTATTTTTCAGCTAAAATTTGTCTTTAACTTCAATTTTAATTTTTATAAAAATTATCCACCATTAACACGATATCCCAAAAACTAATAGAGGTATTTACATAAAAATTTCAGAGTATGTTTTAAATAATATGGACAATGAGATGAACCAAAAGTTTTATTGTTGGTGAAATACTTTTTCATTTATAGGTGTTTTCAGAAAAATGAAGTTGCGAATTGATTGAAAAAATGCATATATACCTATATTTTTACCCGTAACTTCTTTGCATCCCAAAATCTTTCTTAGATTTTGGTTCATTTCATTCATCCTTATATTCTACAACTTGTGTACAAAGAAAAAAGGATTGCTGCATTACAATTTTGTATAGAGTGTTAACCGTTTTGGTTAAATTTCACTAAAATTTACCACACATTTTAATTTTTCTCAAAATATATTATATTCACAAATAATTTTTTTTGTATATTTAGTGTTTATAATTGATAATATATCTAAAAACCAAAAATAGTTTTTTAAAAATAAAATTTTTCAAAAATTTTCCTTTGGACGTAGTCGGTTACCTTAACTTATGTTTTCAAGCTCTCTTGATTTAGTCTATATCGTTCTTCTTCGTATTATAATCTTTTTTATTTGTAATTTCTCTTTGGTATTCGCAAAAATAAAACGTTTCTTGCTCAAAACATCTGTAAACTAACAATTTTAAATAAAAAAACGGAGTCTAAATATTTATAAATCCATTAGAGATTTATGCCATGTCTCTCTAATAGGATTACAAGCACGCACCTAAATAGTGTAATGAGAAAACACTACAGCGTAGATAAATGAAATTTGGCATGCAATTCTTAGTACAATTATATAAATCTATATAAATAAAAATGAATGTTTGTCTGTATGTCTCTTATGCGCTGCGGTACCCCTCATCCGATCACGATAAAACTTTGAATAATTATTACTTGCAGTTACTGTATGTTATAGACATAATACAATGATCTAATACATAAAAAATATTTTCGGATCAATTTACCGCATCTATTAACTAAGAGTTATTGTCAAAACTCGCCATGGATTCAGTAAAGATACTAATTTAAATTAAAAAGAAGTTAAGACTTTTGTGTAAATGCTATGTAAGTTGTTTTCTGAGGAGAATATGCGAGAAAGTTTTAAGGGAACCATTTCTATAGAATTAATAATTTAATAAAATTTTAGCTTTTTTTTGCAGTGTTTTCAAGACATATTAGAATTATAAAAAATTCAATTATTTTAACTTTGAAAAAAATTATCAATTGAACTACACTGATGGAAAAAAACCCAACACTACGAAGGAGATGTGCTAGATAAACGAAATTTGGTATGTGTGTTTATACATCTGAAAGATGACGTGGATTCAAATTTCGAGCTACGTGCGTAAGTGTGGCGCTAGTAGCGACACTATGAACATGCAAATGAGGTTTGCTTTAAATAAGCGCTGTAAGGTTCGTGATCGTTATTTACAGTTGAGATTTGTCGTAGTGGGTTAACGTAAGTCAAGGATGCCTCTGAGAAGACGAAGAAGCCATTATCAACAGCTCACTGAGTTTGAACGAGTTCGTGTTGTAGGGCTACGAGAAGGTGGGTTTTCTTTCCGCGATATTGCTGAAAGACTTGGCAGGAATGTATCCACTGTGCATGAGTATTGGCGGCAGTGGTCAAGGGAAGGCACTGCCACAAGAAGACCAGGTTCCGGGCGGCCACATGGTACTACTGAGAGGGAAGACCGTCGTATTCGGCGTATGGCTGTGGCTAATCGTACTGCGTCTGCAGCTGAAACTCGAGCTGCAGTTGGCACCACAGTGACACAACGAACTGTTGCATTCGATTACTTCAAGGACAGCTCCGAGCCAGACGCCCTGTACAGTGCATTCCACTGAATCCAAACCACTGCCGTTTGCGACGTGAGTGGTGTCAAGTTAGAGCTCATTGGAGGACGGAGTGGAGATCTGTTGTGTTTTCTGATGAAAGCTGGTTCTGCCTTGGTCGCAGTGATAGCCGTTTGTTAATTAGAAGGAGGCCAAGTGAACGCCTGCTAGTGACCTGTCTGCGGAATAGCCACACAAAGCCTACTCCTGGAGTTATGGTTTGGGGAGCAATTTCGTCTGGCAGCAGGAGCACTCTCGTGGTTATCCCACGCACCCTGACTGCAAATTTGTACGTCAGTCTAGTGATACAACCTGTTGTGCTGCCATTCATGAACAGTATTCAAGGGGGTGTTTTCCAACAGGAAAACGCTCGCCCACATACCGCTGTCGTAACCCGACATGCTCTACTGAGTGTTGGCATGTTGCCTTGGCCTGCTAGATCACCAGATCTTTCTCCAATCGAACACGTATGGGACATCATTGGACGACAACTTCAGCGTCATCCACAACCAGCATTAACCGTCCCTGCATTTACCGCCCAAGTGCAACAGGCATGGAACTCCATCCCACAAACTGATATCCGATACCTGTACGACACAATGCATGCACGTTTGCATGCTTGCATTCAAACTTCTGGCGGTTACACCGGTTACTAATGTACCAACATTTCACATTTGAAATGGCTCTTCTCGCCAATGGCTCTACCTGTGATCTTAAAACTTTAATCAATTAAATATGTTACCTAGACAAATGTATTCCTAAAATTTCATTACTGTACAATAATTTTTTCCTGGTGTTGGGATTTTTTTTCCATCAGAGTATATCAACAAATTTATGGCATAAATATGTTTTCTGTAACATTATGGCATAAACATATCAGTTTTAAAAAATAATATTTTAATCACATTTTCTAACATTAATCTGGAGAATTCTGAATGAATATTAAACGAAAGATACAAAAAAATAGTTTCTTCGGTTACAATTCTCAAAGAACACCAAGCATTACAATCCTAAAAAAATACACAAATTTATTATGTAAAATTGGATTTTTGTTTGTTCGCACTTAATGCACTGACGTACTACTCTACCGATTTCTATGCAACTTGGTAAACTGATTACTTACACCAGCTTGAAAGTTATAGACAGAGTGCAATTATCATATCTATGATATAAAAATAAAAATTTCTTTTTTTTTTGTATTCTATACGCTGCTGTACCGTTCAACCGATTGCGATGAAACTTGGTTAAACCTATTGCTTGAGCTTCCAGAAGGTTATATTTTAAAATTGATGATTGAAAAAAGTCAAACAGTACATCCAATTTTGAATTAAACGCTCATATATCAAACAAATAAATTATTGTGATTGGTTTCAGTCAATGTGAGGGAAGTGAAATCAAAAATACTTTCTTTCAATAATGAATAGTCTTTTACACAGGTTGTTATCGTTCATCGGGCTCATTATTTTGTCTGCAGCAAACTGCACATATTACTTGTATTTGATTTCACACATCTATACTTATAATAAACCTCAATGTGTGTGTGCGTGTGTGTGTGTGTGTGTTGGAGCTCTACAGGCCATACCGTTGGACCTACAGCTACCAAATTTGGTACATGTATACCTTGGAGGTCGAGAATGTGCACCTCAGAGCCCGTTTTTCGAATTTTTAATTAGAATTTGAATTAATTAAAATTTAAGCGAAATTTCGACGTTTTTCCACTATAACTTCCGAAAATATGATCGCACAAACATGATTTTTACATCAATTTAAAGATTAAAAAATTAGCTTTCTAATGGTATCAGTGTTTTAATGTATAACTTAAGCTTCTATTTTTAAGGAATTTTTAAAGAAATATTTTAACCATGTTTTTTTAGCACGTGACTGGATAAAATAAAATAAAACAATGCCGGAAGTTCAAATAAAAAAGCAACAACAATCATCGCGAATAAAATCTAAAGAAATACAACTTTCAGCACGTGACTGGATAAAATAACATAAATATAAAATGTGATATCTTCTAAAAAAATAAATGCAAGGCAAAGGATTCTAAGAAATCGTTTGCAATATTTATATCATTAACTCAATAAATCTTTTTTATTTACGGTAAACCTGATTGAATTTAGACAGGATATGCATTGAAATACCGACTTAATGGCATATTTCTATAATCGTTTGCAATATCTGTATCATTAATTCAATAATTTTTTCCCTTTTTCGGTTTCTTTAAAAATCATATTTAACATTTTGGCAATATCACCGAAAAAAACATTTTTAATATTTTGGAAACATAATCGATAAATTATTAGAGCATTAAACTCAAAAAGTTTTTTCGAATAAAGTTACCGACTCTTTAACTACTAATAACTGAATCTTTTAACTTTAACTATTTCTTAAATTTTGGCTAATGAATATGGGATTTAATTGGAAATTTTAGAACGCATTATGGCGCGCGTAGCAACGCCCTCTTTCGGCCAATTATTTCAGCACACCTTTTAAAACTTTAAAATAGCTATGAACTTCGGTTGGAGTGAAATCCTGCATACACATGTTCATACTGAGGTAAATTTGAAAGAGTACATAAAAGACTAATAAGCAACAAATAATAATGTCTGTCTTAATTTCTTAAATCCGTAAGAATTACCAATAAAGCTTATATTTCCCAGTATCGTAGTTTAACGACCTGGCAAAGAAGCAATCATGTGCTTTTTACTTATTAGAAGAAGTACGACTCTTAGATAAAGAAGCGAACTGTGAAAATACTGCGTAAATCTATACCATTCTGATCCTTATTTTGAAATAAATTTCTTTTAATGCTCAATGTAAATGCTAGTCATCTTTTTAACACGCCACCAAAAGCTACGTAAGCTAAGTGCTATGTGAATGCCCATTTCATGTATTTTGTCCAGAGGTTGAGTTCAAGAACTCCGTAAGCCATCCGCAAAATCAGCAAATTTATGTAAAGTTGCTAAGCATTTTTTTAAGCATAAAAAATTACAAGATGATTCTTCGGTTCCTGATATTTGGTATGAAATCTCTTCTAATAATAAAAGAGGATGTATGTGAATGTTGGTGCTCGAAAGAATAAGCCTTTTGACTTTGCTACTGAAATCCTGAGCTATCAAATTTGATTTATTTTGGACGATGGAAATTATTTAATTTTAATAATCGTGAATTAATTATATTTATTATTATTTGGTAAGAGTATTTAAGAAATTTTAAAGTTTAAAAATCAAATGAGAGTTTCTCATTTTCTACTTTAATTACTGTAAATATAATTCTATGCAATTCATTTTTATACTTTTTTGAAATTTCATATATTGTCCTCTGAATGATAAGAAAGAGTTACAGTGGGAATTTCCCCAAATGTTTTTTTTGCACCATATTTATTTGTATATTTTTCAACAATACATTTCATTGTTGAAAAGTAAGCAACTAAATAAAAATACAGTGAAACCTCGTTATAACAATATTTTAGGGACCAAATAAATATGTTGTTGTAGAGAGGCATATTGTTATATCGAGGGCCCACATATTTTGAGCATTTAATAAGAGTTTTTATTATTATTATTAGTTTAAGGTGCATAACATACAACTTTTAAGTCTATATTTAGAAGAAATTAATTTGTAAAATACTAATAATAGTGGTTTAAATACTAAAAAAATAAATAAATAAGATAAACTCAGAAAATAAGCACAGATATATTCACATACCTGAAAACACTTTTTATTGAAAATAATCCAGTATTTTTGTTTGTTTATTCATTTTTTTAACTGTTAAGTTCACCAATACTGTATGCATTGAGTCTAGTGCACGAAAATGTTTTTCATTTGTCGACGGAAGGCTTAAAAAAAATGTCCGCAGGGAATTCACAGATTGAAGAGCTTCCTGGGATGACAATAAGGACTGCGATGGACCTGTATTATCATCATCGTCAATATCATCATCATCTTCATAATAAGTTGTCGATTATGAAACTTGCTTGACCGGTTTTTGAGGGTAGAAACGGAAAATTGCTGGCGACATTTCACCGTGTGATAAGGCCTTTAAGGAACAATATCGCGTGAAAGAAAGAAAAGTTTAAACCAAATGTTTCGCGTAGAACTCAAAATCGTTAAAGACTGTAAAACAACCTTTGAACTCACTTTTCAGACGTCACTTAACAACACCCCGCCTCCATCTCCCCCTGTTCCTCTAACAAAGGGCACTTGTTCTTTGACAAGGTGACCAGACAGGTCTAGATATCCTTAAACCTTATCAGAATTCCAAAGCTTACTGGGAAATGAGACTAGGCATACATTTACACTTCACCCCCCTCCTCACCAACTCCAATTCCCAAAAGGGTGGTCTTCATCTGTTTTGAAATCTGAACAATAGCTATTTATTCAGGGATAAGTTGAATATCCACAATGAGTCTTAATAGACGGAAAAAATAACAAAAGAAAACGAAAAAAAAGCATTTGAAAATCAAAATATTATTATAAAAGGAGAAAATAATACTGAAATTTAGATTGAAAAAATCGTTTTACAAAGGTTTATTGTTCTAGAGAATATCGTAATATTGAGGGGAGATTAACATTAGTTTATATGTAAAATCGCCGGGACCACAAAACATTATTGTAGTAGAGGGAGTTATTGTTGTATCGGGTATCGTTGTAGCGAGAGTTTACTGTACTTATAATTGTTCCGTGAAATATTCAATCTCGTGATTTTCTTTAATTATTGTTAGCTAAGGAAGAAAGATTCTTCTAATTATATTCGTAGTTTATATGAGAATCAGAAGGTGAATCACATTACGACGAAACAAAACCTGCATTTTGAAACAATTTATCTACTTATTTAAGTATATAAAAGTGCTATAATGTCTTTGAACTCGACTCCGTCTTGCTCATGTACACCATAAAAATGATAATATGTAAGGCTATTAAAGTGGTAAACCGGAATCTCTATCACAGAAAGAGCTTTGTTGAATGAGCAGTAAACATCCGAAGAAGCGTAAGATATTTAACTGAATTTCAATATATTTAATACTAGCCGCCTTTGGCGACCAGCTGGTTCGCCATGAGTAAAGCGTTCTAAAATTTTCAATTAAATCACATAGTCATTAGCCTTGAAGTAATTCCGGGCATTGATTGACCTGAAATTAGTATTTTCTTTAAGATCAAGGACGGAAAGTTCTAAAAGTACGCCTTTTCCTAATAATATTCTTTAATTTTATAAATCAGTCAGTTTTAACCATCGGTTATGCTTCCGAAATATTAAAAAAAAAATTTCGATTATGTTGCCAAAATATTAAATATGTTTTTTTAAAGAAAGCGGGAAAGGAAAAAAAAGTATTAAATTAATGATACAGATATTGCAAACGATTACATAAATATGCCATTAAGTCGGGATTTCAATGCATATCCTGTCAAAATTCAATCAGGTTTACCGTAAATAAAGAAGATTTATTGAGTTAATGATATAGATATTGCAAACGATCATAGAAACCTTTGCTTTGCATTTATTTTTCAAAGAAAATATCACATTTTATACTTCTTTTATTTTATCCAGTCACGTGCTGAAAGTACCATTTCTGTAGATTTATTTTGGGATGGTAATTTTTTTTGAACTTCCGGCATTCTTTTATTTTATCCAGTCACGTGATAAAAACATGGTTAAAATCTTAGTGATCTTCAAATATTCATAAATCAGCCAGTTTTAGAAACTGAGTTTATTGAACTTTATCTCTTTTTATTTAAAAGCTAAACATCTTCATTTTTTAAATATTTTTCCATATCTTCATTTATAGACTCATGTCGCATACTATGCAATTTTCGCTTACTTTTGAATTATTCAAATTTTAATAAAAATTCGAAAAAAGGGCTCCGAGGTGCACATTCCGGACCTCCAAGGTATACATGTACCAAATTTGGTAGCTGTAGGTCCAACGGTCTGGCCTGTAGAGCGCCAACACACACACACACACACACACGCACGCACACACACATACACATTGAGCTTTATTATAAGTATAGATATCCGGCGAACCAAATGGTCTCCAAAGGCGACTAGTTATGCAGTAAACTTTCAATAAAAGTAAACTCATATGCAGTATATTCAATATTTTCTTTTAAGTAAATCTTTTTATTACTTTTTATTGAATATGCTGTACATTTGTATAATTCTCAAATGAAAAACAAATCTAGAAATTATTTTTTACGTTGTTTGAGGTACATACAAACTTTGCTTGAATTACTATTAATCAAGATGAAGTGGAATTGCAGACAATATTTTAATTCTGTGTAAACAAATTACAGAAAAAAACAAGTAATGTAAAAAAAGTTTTAATTCAATTCCAAGTTAGATCAACAAAGACAAATTTTAATTTGGTTATTTTTTCTAATTAATTATTACAAAAAATTATTAAGCATGAAAAAAATTGTTGATTTTTGCAAGAACCCGCATTCTTCACCTTCAAGTGAAAACTACCGAGATACTTGCATTTTAATTATTGCTCATCTGCTGTCTGTTGATTTCAATTTTCGTTACAAACTGCTAAAACTCTATTTAAAGTATTAAAAATTTATTAAATTTAATTACTGAATTAATATTTGAAAAAAAACTGCATTAACATTAAGTTTCATTCATTACGAGTTTAAAAATGTGTGTTTTGAATTTAAGTGGATGAATAAAAAGAACTTATTAACAATTGAAAATTTGAACACGATGTATAAATAAATAAATTATAAATAGGGAGAGTGTGAACTAATATTAGAAATGGAAAGAGAAAGAAAAAGAAATCTAATATTAGAAATGGAAAAACTAATATTAGAAATGGAATTAATATTATTCAATTTCTAATATTAGTGTGAACTAATATTAGAAATGGAAAAAGAAAGAAAAAGAAATCTAATATTAGAAATGGAAAAACTAATATTAGAAATGGAA
>JAPMOQ010037330.1:3272028-3282351 GCA_026543055.1 Argiope trifasciata | reverse complement strand
ATATATATATATATATATATATATATATATAAGAGCATATAGTATAATAAGGAAACTAGCTTATAAGCTGAGCAGTTGATTACCCCGGATTATTTACGGTATTCAACCTATAGAAATAAAAATGAAATTGTTAGTTTATTCAAAAAGCTATATCTCCAAAATCTCCGCACTGATTGCATCGAAATCTCGACATAGAGCAGTGAAAGTATAGTATGCAAATGTATTTTTATGTATTTATAATATAAGTGGTACTCTTGTAACAAAAAAAAAATATGTTTTATAAAATTTAGTTAAAATAAAACTAATGTCGGGTTCACATTCAGCCATTTATAGGACGACCAGTGGGCAGCGCATGCGCAGAAAAGGACTGTTTTCCCCAATTCCATAAGACAGATTCAGGCATTTCCTGTTCTAATTGGTTATAAACTGCCGTTTTGGCTTCCTTGAATTTTTCTTTTTCACTATAGAATTAAAATGATGGATATTTATACAAAGAAACATGATGAAATAAGGAAAAAATGTCAACATATCTAAATTTGGAAGCTATAGAAAAGAGATGGCAAAAAAAAAAAACACCCTCGCATTAGAAAGAATAAAGAACAAAAAAATATTGGAATGAATCTAAGATAAGGTATTAATCTTCTCACACCAGAAAATCCGCCAAATTCTTTAAACGCATAAGTAGTAAGAAAATAAAATAAAAAACGCCTGAATGTTGTTGTCTCTTCGGGCCAATTTCTTGCAATGGACTGAACAGAGTTTTTCAGCTTTTCTACGTATGCGTTGCCTACTGGTCATCTTATAACTAGCCGAGTGTAAATTCAACATAAAAAGAAAAGAAAGAAACTGTATAATGATCAAAATTAAATAGGAGTATCAACTTTTAGAACTTTTTATGAATTGTAGAATGACAGAAGAAGAATCTGTCCTCCAGTCAGTATATTATTTTCGAACTGGAGTTGATTATATGGACCTTTATTTCATGCGCATGACAAAAATAAGAATAAAAATGAAAGAGAAAATTAAGGAAAAGCAAAATATCTGTTTATGTCCTACCTTTGTTTAATTATCATAGTCATTGCTTTTATGTAATTCCTTTTAGTTCTTGAAAACTTTAATAATAATAACAAATTTGTGAAGAATTATAAAAATATAATTTTGTTAATTTAAGATAAAAATCTTAAACTTTTTATAATAATTTTTAATTTTGCAATTAAAGCAGAAAAGAATAAAACCATTCAATACCACTTGTAAAAGCCAACTAAGTCCTGTTATTCACTTGAATATATAAGAAAACTGCTTTAATTTATTATACTTAAAATTTAAAATTTGTTTTTTAAATTTAATTTTTATGTTTTCTTAATGTGTTTTTAATGTAACTTTGTTATTTCATAAGCTTTTGAATTTTTTCAGTTTCTATACATTTTCAAGTTTATTTTCTGAAATGCACTTAAGTAACATTTTTTTTCTTCTCAACCCTGAAGAAATTTCAATAATTTAATGAAAGTTGTCAATTGAAATTAAATTAATGTAAATAACAAGAGAAATAAAACATCGAAAATTTTTGTACTGTCATTCACTTCCTTTATTTTGATGCAATGTGTACATCTGTTTATTCCATTTTCTTAAATAGAATGCTGTACCGCATGTAAATTTCAAATGTTCTGTTTGCAGTTTCATAGTCCATTCTATGATGCATATTTCATAAAATGAGGTGGGAGTATGAAAATTTATGAATTTTCCAGAAGATAATGTTCTTTTCCACAAAGAGTTCAGCTATCTTCAAGAACGTCCAAGATCTGTATTGTCATACAACCATTTTGTGTACTGGGAAAGCCTTGTATATACTCCTGGAAAACCAGCTTGGGCACATCCATAGCCAAAAGAGACAACTCCGAGCTGTACCCATGAAAAGTCCTTTAGCTTGGCAACCATGGGTCCTCCTGAGTCACCCTAAATAAAGTAATAAATATTTCAAACCTCAGGACTCTAGAGGACGTTTAAATTACTTATTTATTATGTAATGAAATAACTTAAGTAAAGTTTAATAATTTCTTTTGTGTATTAATTCGTGCTTGAAAACTAATAATTCTTAGATACTGCTGAACTAAGGTCTAAAATTAAAATTTGCTTCTAAATTCAAATTTCCCCTAAGAAAGTACAAGGCTCATGTGAAAAAACACATTAAATCATTGGTATCACGTGATTTCTGATATTATCAATAGATTTGTGAATTTCGAGTACTACATGTTTTTGTTGGAATTACCCAATATTCCAGCTATGTCTAGTGTCATAGTAAAGAATAACGAGAAGGACAGAATTTCATATCGGTTGTATAATCTGAACTCAAACTATTTACATGATGATAATCATGTTTAAACATATGATGATAAAGATGTTTGAAGATACTTAATGGGCGCCAATTTTCATTAGGATGCTATAATTGGGGAAGCAATTTAGAATGATTCACCATTAGAGTGGGATGGAAATGGCCTTAAGATTTTTTTTTTACGATTTTAGTTTGGTATTAATGCGGAAAAGTTGCTTTTAAAGTTCAAAAACAATGTTAAAAATTTTGGTTGTAATATTACTTTATATTGAGGTACTGCAAAGAGCTTTAAATTTGTAAAAAAAGTGAAAAAATGGAAATTTTTAAAAAAGGATTTTTAAATTTTTTTCTTGGATTTTACTTTGATAATAATGCGGAAAGATTAGCATCCAGGCACAAAAAGAGTTTCAAAAAATTCTAATTGCACTTCAATAATGTTTCGAGGTGTTCCAAAAAGCATAAATTTTATAAAAAAATAGAAAAATTATAAAATTTGTAAAAATATTTTTATGAATTTTTCGTTTATATAATGTAACAAAAGAGGATTTCAGATATACATATATAAGCATTCCAGTTTTAAAAAATGTTAATTACGAAGTACAACTATAAAAAATATTTTTTATGCCCAGTTTTGCGTTTTTTACCTCTGTATCTTTAATGATTACAAATGTTACTAATGCAAAATGTTTGTTTTTACTTCATTGTGTCATTAAACAGTTTTTTAAAAATAAATTTTGGCACACTCGCCCGTGAGTCAATTTTTGCTGTCATATATCCTTTTCTTGCCTTTGAACCATAAAATATGTTGAGCTGATCCGGCCAACAGTGTCATAATTCTTTTCACTTCTTGCATGTAAAGAGAGAGCCTGAGAGGGATAACCGTGTCTCCTACACAATTTGGTTCAGATTAAGATGCTTTCTGTATACATTTTTAATTGAATTTTAAATCACACAGGTACTTGGTAGTTTTATCGCTTTTTGTTTGTACCGCTTTTTGATATATCTGGTTGGCTTGCCACTTTTTGCAAAGAGCTCTGCTGTTCTTCAGCGTCGAATTGTCGCCAATAATCGTTTCTAATGCAGTAGTGTTTTTTGCCCATTCATGATTAAATTTACTATTCTGTAGTTTTTTACTCTTTCTTGCTTCGTTCTTCCTCAAAGCGCTGGTAGTAGTAATATCAATATTACCTATTACCATTTTCCTGTTTGAGCATCGATCGTTTAGAGTCTTTTTATCCATAATTGGCACTTTTTTATACAAGTCAGTCATATCAAATAAATGTCTAGCTTTTTCTCGAAATTCTGTGAGGTTGAAATTAAACATAATCTGAATATTTTCTGCTATTGGACTTTAATAAATTGCTGTATTTAGCTGGGACAAGCTTTTATCATTTATGAAATTCCTTTCATAGATGCAACAAGAATAGAAGCTCTTGATTATATTGATTCTATTATGGGAACTAAAGTGTCGCATACTTCGGTTACAGAAGTATCATTCTCTGAAGTGATTTTGAGGTCATCTATCTATACTTATAATAAAGCTCAATGTGTGTGTGTGTGCGTGTGTGTGTGTGTGTGCTGGCGCTCTACAGACCAGACCGTTGAACCTACAGCTACCAAATTTGGTACATGTATACCTTGGAGGTCGGGAATGTGCATCTCGGAGCCCTTTTTTCGAATTTTTTATTAGAATTTGAATTAATTAAAATTTAAGCGAAATTTTTCGACGTTTAAAATTAGCGACGTTTTTCCGCTATAACTTCCGAAAATATTATTGCACAAACATGACTTTTATATCAATTTAAAGATAAAAAAATTAGCTTTCTAATGGTATCAGTTTTTTTTAATTTATAATGTAAACTTTTATTTTTAATGAATTTTTAAAGAAATATTTTAACCATGTTTTTATCACGTGACTGGATAAAATAAAAGAATGCCGGAAGTTCAAATAAAAAAAAATTATCATCGCAAAATAAATCTACAGAAATGCAACTTTCAGCACGTGACTGGATAAAATAAAAGAAATATAAAATGTGATATTTTCTTTGAAAAATAAATGCAAAGCAAAGGTTTCTACAATCATTTGCAATATCTATACCATTAACTCAATAAATCTTCTTCATATACGGTAAACTTGATTGAATTTTGACAGGATATGCATTGAAATCCCGACTTAATGGCATATTTATGTAATCGTTTGCAATATCTGTATCATTAATTTAATACTTTTTTTCCCTTTCTCGCTTTCTTTAAAAAAACATATTTAATATTTTGGCAACATCATCGAAATTTTTTTTAATATTTTGGAAGCATAACCGATGGTTAAAACTGACTGATTTATAAAATTAAAGAATATTATTAGGAAAAGGTGTACTTTTAGAGCTTTCCGTCCATCATCTTAAAGAAAATACTAATTTCAGGTCAATCAATGCCCGGAATTACTTCAAGACTAATGAATATGTGATTTAATTGAAAATTTTAGAACGCTTTACTCATGGCGAACCAGCTGGTCGCCAAAGGCGGCTAGTGTCTAATATAGCAGCAGCACTAGACTGCAACTTCAAGCAAACAACTAAATTTCTCAGAAGTAAAACACTAAGATATTTGTCTTCACTAATTCAGACTGAGCCATTTTTCCTCACAGCAAAGTACACAAGCACAAACTAACATATCAGTTACGTTAATCAGTTGCATAATAGACGAGGACGCTAGCTCAACTGAACTAGGTAAAACCACAGATTTGAAATCAGCTCTATACTTGTTGCCGAACGTAGACAAATCTCCACCTTACCTCAATAACAACCGCTCCGGCGACGACTCAGCGCCACGCCAGTGCAAAAGTAAAACAGTTTTTATATTTTATATCATGGGACTGAATAATGAAAGCTTTTTATTTCATAACTGAGGAACGCACAAATTATTTAAAAGTTACATAAAAATGTTTTGTTAAAGAAACTTTAACCTCTTTGCGGCATTTCAAGATATACTCTAAAATTTTTGGAGTTTTTATTTATTTTTTCTACACGAAAACGTAACTTTTCAGTGCTATTGCAAATTAAAAATAAAAAACTGATTACTTCGTAAAAAACGTGAAAATATAGCAAAAATTTCAGTTTTGTGAAACTTTGACGTCCTTGCAGCACTTTAAGAACTTGTGGAATAATTTTAATATTTCGCATTTTTTTATCTACATCAAAAGACAACTTTTCCACGCAATTCCAAATTTTAAAAAAATCAAAAAGTGATTTTTTTCCTTCCGCTCTGTTCACCATGTTTCTAAACTATGCAAAACAGATCTTGCTGGTTCTTCCTTATTTATCGTAGCTATAAAACTAATTTTTTGCTTTCTTAAGATGATCTCCGTTAAAGACGTTAAATCCCAAATATTCTATATTATATTCCAAATATTGTATATTACTTTAAACGAAAAGAACTTTTTTTTTGAAACTTGAAAGTATTGAGTTTTAAATTCGAGGTTCATGGATTCGAAATGCAAATTCATTTAAAACGATTTTAATTTGGGTATCTGATGCAGATTAAATTTATCATGGATCAGAGATTTCCATAGTGTTGCGGGAATGAGTAGTCAGTTCACAAACCTGTGCTTTGTTTTAAAATTTGGCAATAGTTCAGATTACAGTATTCGTCTTTAGTAGTCCTTACATTCTATCTAAGAGAATATTATCCAACAAATCAATTATAATTTTTGGACTGGTAGAACTAGGAAATATGATTGACATATTAGGAGAGCGACTGATTCTTTACCTATATGTTGCATCTGAGGCTTGTTCAATAACTATGAATCAAATGGTATAGTATTAAACGATAATCATAAGAGCCCATCCATTTTACATTATTTAGAAGAAACGCTGAAGAATTCATCCTTTTTTTAGTTTTATCTCATAAAAATGTCAAAAACTGATTAATTGTAGAAGTTGCATTTTATGTCTTGAGAGTGTAAACATGCTTTGTTTATGACTAGTGTGATGATAACAAAAAGATGGTAAAATATCATTTACCCTCCAAATAATAACAATCGATTTAATCGTTTCTCCTTGTTCAGTTACAAAACAGATATTGATATATTTTCTTGAATCTCTGTGAGGTAAACTTTGATTACTTAATTTAAAACATCCTTTATGTACTTCAAAAGCTCACTACTTGAAGCTTTCGTTGTGGAATTATCCAATAAGTGATCATCGTTACTTGATATTAAATACTCCGTGTATTTCAATGACTAAGTTGCCTTAAAAAATTCTCATTGGGGTCAGTTACAAAATTACCACATTTTGCACGTGTAGCAGCCCTTCTTAAGAATGTATGCCCTGTCATCGGAGAAGGTTTAATGATAATTGTTATAACTTTGTGTGATTCTAAAACCAGCATATTGAATTGAACCACTTCTTCCATGTAATCGTGGTGGCACTCTTCCTGCAGGAATAAAAGGTAAAATTAGAATAACTGCCATTTATTTAGAAGGAATCTCACTTACTTGGCAGGCATCTTTTCCCCCTTCTTTCTCTCCTGCACAAATAAATAGATTCGTGATGCCTTTGGGAAAGTTAGCTCTGGCGACTTTGTAGTAGGACTCGTTGCACTGCTTCAGAGGAACAATGTGTATTTCGACTTCCTGTAGCACTTTACTACTAACGCCACCTGAAAGAAGATTTCAAAACAAAGGTTATATTTTGTATTATCCTCTAAGTATTCAGCGATGAAATTTATAAATTCGTTATGTAAATTCTTATAGCAATTATCAACATTAGAAAATATATAATGGGTAATGGTATCTCATAGTTCTTAATCCCTAGCATTAAGGATATCATTAATATGGCTTCTCCAAGAATGCTACTCTAAGATATCAAAAAAGCAGGCTATTTTTGTTTAATATCTTAATTAAATATTTTAGAAACCATCATAAGTATGTATAGACACAAAAAAGATAAAATTGCAGAAATTGTGGATCGTAATAAATAGCATGAAAAAGATTGTATAATTTTTTCTTATAAATTTTCGCTGGCGTAATAGGTTTAGTTTTGAGGCGGATGAGTTGTAAGTTTAAGACTGAATTCCACTCAAGATCTACCGTATATGTGCAACAGGTGCATGCTAACTTTATAAAGGGTCAAATGTCTTCTCGCTGTGATGAAGAAATTTGGAAAAGAGGATATCAGCTGAGGAATCACCCTCATCATCTGGATCACTTTACATCATTCAAAATTAAAAAGTTCGCTCTGAAATAACCCACATGTGACTTCACAATATGGCTTCAATATTCTTGAAACAAACCAAAATTGTAGAAACCAAATCTAAGTTGTATTTATTTCAGTTTGAACAAGAGGGAGCATGATGGAAGAAAACGTGAAGTGTCAAGGTTTCGTTATCAATATTGAAACCAGATTTTCCCCTACATTTTGATTCAAGATCGTTTTGTGGTCTCAATTAGCTGTTGCAGCTAAATAATTTTTGAATCAATTTCTTTTAAAGCTTTGTAATAAAAGACGTTGAATTTTTAATAAAGATTTTCATGCAAATTTTGTTCCTGGAGAGTGATTTCTAAAAAGTGCCAGGAGTTTATATGCCATATTATAAAGTTTATTATACTTTCCAATTGGTTTTAATGTGTTTTAGTGGTTACTTCTAGATTTGAAGTTATAAGAAATACCTACAAAATAGATGTAACTCTAATGATCAGAATGTATTTCTAAATAATAATTTAGGTGTGCATAATTTGGCACACCTGAATCCTGTTTTAAGAACAGAATAAGATAATTCCTATATAAGTAATCAGAAGTTTCTTTATAAGTCATATTAAACGCTTGAATATTAAGTTTCCTCAATATTTTTTATTAGAAAATAATTAATTAATTGTTTTGTCCTTTCTAATTCACAAAATTTAAAATAAATTTTTGTCGCCAAAAGTGGGAAAAGAGTTTAAAATTTAAGAATGATTTCAAACTTATTTACAAAATATGTTTGTTCCATTACGAAAATAATATATATAATATATCAGAAATAATATGTTAATATATGTAATGATATTTTAAAATTCAATTTAAATCACAATTAATTATCTAATTTATATCTTAAATTATCCTATATTAATTACACTCTAAAACGTTATCTTATTTCCTGATCCAATTTCTATTTTTTATTTAATTAATTTTACACTCAGTCTCTAAAATTGTTGTAAATAGAGGGCTCTCATACTTCGAGTGAAGGGATAAAAAACTTTGTAAGTTTGTAACATTCGTTCTTTCATCTCCCTTTCTTAAGTCTCTATGGTCAAAGAAATCTCTATTAAAATTTCATTATAAAATCATTGAAGAAACAAATTCTATCTCTTTTGCTCTTCTGCTCTTGTATCGCGATGCAGATTGACCCATTCTGACCTCTTTCTGACCTCTTATTCTTTATACATAATTTATCACCTGGGGTAAAATAAATCTGATTTAAAAATTCAAACGTGATTTTTTTTTTTTTTTGGCTACGCAACTGCGTATGTTTACATAGAAAATTTGTTATTTACCTATAATTTGGAGCTAATTGCTTTTCTGATATTTTACCTTGGCAGTACTGTTTGTTATGATTATGACGATTTTGCCACGTGCAGAAAGAAACCTTGGCATTTCAGTGTCTCCAATCAGGTTTGAATCAAAAGCACTTTCTTTGGATTGCACGTTGTAAACAATTAGTACTTTTATAAAGATTTTTGAGTGTAACTGATAAAAGCATGCTTTTCTAACCTCTGCCGGTTAGCAAGAAAACAGGAATTACGCAAGTTATTAACTTTTGTTCCAGAAAGAAGGTACAAAAAAAATCTTGGACCGATTCCAGATTTTTTGACCATGAGCGTGGAATTAATCTAGTGAAACATCAATTATCTTAATGGTATGTGCAGTCTAGCGATATTTTCAAGTACATTTCATTTTTAAATAGGAAACAAAATTTCAGAAAATAAATCATAACTATTTTTATTTCCTTTTTTTTAAAAATTGATTTGTTTGTTATTTATAAAAGTCAAATTTTACAATTGACTATTTTTCTCCTTATTAGCGAGTTAGAATTCTCAAAGTATGTGTGTGCGATTTATGTATTTTTGACGATTATTCTATTTTAATAATTAAACAAACCAAATAAAGGATTACTTTACTTAAATTTTTATTTAATTCAAATGGCATTAGTTGATTATAAGAATGGATGAATTCTAAAATACCACAACATTTATGAATAAATAATAAATTAAAAATTAAAAAGCGAAAATAAATAAAATAAAAATAACTGTTTATACACTCATAAAAGTGCGTTAATAAAAACTGTTTATTTACATTAACTTAATATATAGAAAAGTCGTTGTGGATATATATATATATATCTATATATATATATCTTATACTAAATACGAGGAATGATTGCTAAGTCGAAAATCGCCCCAGAATTAATAAACTCCGGTAAACTTGGGGGTCTGGGGTTTTTGGCCACGAGGAATCGATTGGCGCCGGTTTTGAAGCGCTACGGTCAAGCAGTTCGGAGTTACAGATAGGATATTTTCAAACTTTATTAATTCGCCATTTTGGCTAAGAGGTTTCAAGCGGTAACGTGCTGCCATCTATAGCCAATATGGCGAACTAATAAAGTTTCCAGAAGATGATCCGGAACTCAAGGAACTGATCTCGAAATGGATGATCCATAACCCGTGTGGTGATATGAACCCAAGCGCTCCGTGCATGGTCAGCAAACATGGAAGAGACCAGTGCAGATGGGGATTTCCAATGGAACATCAAGACATGACATCGCTGGTGGACGATGAAAAGCCGAGGTTTAACCGGTTATCTTTTCACCAATGGTTTCACAAATTTTCTTATGGCATGTATTGTTTTGATAAATCACAATTGAAAATTTAAATCTTCGAGCTACCTTCGATGCCTGTTTTCTCCGAGCGGAGCTTGGTCACCCGCTGGTATATATATATATATATATATATATATATATAT
>JAPMOQ010037330.1:3235134-3271928 GCA_026543055.1 Argiope trifasciata | reverse complement strand
TGTATGTATCTATGTATGTATGTATGTGTGTGTGTGTGTGTGTGTATCCACAAGTTCTCTTATAAAACCGGCTTAAGTTCAGCCAAATTTTGAATACTAATTGCATTAATACCAAATTTTGCATATAAGGTTTCAAAGCACAAATGCTAAAATTTTTTAAATCATTAATAATGCAAAAGCAAGACCGTAATTTTTCAGCAAATATTGTTAAGTACAAAAAATGATTAAGTAGTAAATTAATTAGATATTAACGGTAATTTTCATATTTTCCAAAATAACTTCCGTTTAAATTATTTTCAAAAAATTCTTTAATGCCACTTTAAAATTCAATGTATTACTTTTTCAACTATGATTAATTTTATTTCAGTGCATTTTTTTCTTTATTTTTTTCATAGTTTCATAGGATTGTTTTTCATGACTTATTTTCTAAAAAAAATGAAACGGAATCGATGTCGAGATAAGGAAATGTACAGATAAAATACCTTTCTTAACAAACTTTGACATACACTTGCATTATTTTCCATTACTTTTTTATTTTATGCATACTATTTGACATTGTTTTTAATGGCACAAAATGAATGAGTCAATAGGAAAAGTAAAGAATATAGTGGAGAAAGGAAAAGTAATATTTTAGCGATAAAATGGAAAATATGTTCAACCACAATAATGTACTTCGATTCTATAAGAAATTAACAAAATGTCTCTTTTTTTTCCAAAGTAAAATAAAATTTTCTAAAAAAAAAAAAAAGAACGCATATTTTGGAATTTCTAAAAAAATGACAATATCAGTAAGCGTGACGTTTGAAATTTTCAAAACTTTTTCATTAATTTAAGAAAAATTGATAGATGTTTGTGACTAACTAAATAGAATAATTCAGAAAATGTTCTTTTTAATAGGATTAATCTTTATAAAGAGGTGAAAAGAATTCTCATTGAAGTACATTGGTTAACAGTTTTTTGCATTTCGATGAGTGAAAATAATTAAAAATCATTTATTAAAGGATTTTACTAAAATTCTGATTGTATAATTAATTATTATCCAAAAGAATTAAAACTAAATGGGATTAACGAAAACAAATAGAAATCTACTTATTTGGATATAAAAATAGAAATTTTTAACAGTAAAACTTTGGCAGATATTTATGTAAAAAAATATTAGTTTAATTTCAAAGTAATTATATTAAATTTCTATTCTAACTTCAATTCTAAAACTTTCAAAAATAGGATTAAAGAATGCAATAACGTAATTTCTTATATTGAGGCAACAAACATTCTTCTTAATATTTTTTTATTTTAATGATTTGTTAAAAACTAGCTGGAATAATAGGACAGGATTTATCTATACTGTAACAGAATTTCATAACTCAAAATATGCTTTAAAGTTTTTTTCTTCTTTATTTTTAACTCACTAGATGACGCTGCAATTTTCAAAGCTTAATCATATGATGACGCGATGCTTTGTTTAGTGGGCGTTTCAACCATAAACGCGGTACTTTCAAATATGCTAGATACGTCTGTGTTCAGGGGTAAATAACATTTTCTTTTTGTTTTTATACAAATATTTTTATAAGATACTTAATTTCGAATTATATGTTAGATGTGCAATTGGATTTTCGAATTCCTAAGTTTTTGGTACTTTTACTAATTTTTGTAGTTAGGTGTTTATTTTTCATTTATTTTGATTAGTATTTATATTTCTTATGTGTTGATATTATACTGTTTATATATTTGATTCTGTTTTTCAAAATTTTAAATTATGAATCTTTTATCTTTTACTAAATTTGTAATTTTGCTCATATAACTTACGTAATTGTTGATTGTTTTGCTTATATAATTGTTGATTTTAACTCTTTGTACAGAGTACACTGATTTGCATAAAAATATCTATTTCTTGGAATTGTCAGATTTGAAGGGGGTCAATTAGATGAAAGTCGGGACTCGCACAGGAAAAAAACCTTGGTTGGAATCCCTGTTTGAATGTGACCCTTGATGAAGTTTTCAGATCAGATTGAGCATTTCTTCTTTTGTTTTCCATCTAATTCTCATTTTCATCCATATTTATCAATGCATAGTAATCTTAAGATTTATTTAATGCCACTTCTTTGAACAATTTTTGTTTTTGATGTAGTTGGTCTTTTTCAATGCTAATTTTTTTTTTCTAAAAATATCTTCTTACGAGTTTTATATTTGTTTTATCTGCTTTTACTACATACTTATAAAAAAAATGCATCATACTAAAATTCAAAATTCTATCTTTTCAATGATACCAATTTTCAGTGCAGTCTGTTTCAATTGTTATTTTTAAAAATGTAGTGCATACGGTTCTGCAATAAGGAAATTTATAGGTGTGCCTTTATTAGGCAGCTTTAAAATTTAGAAAAACTTTGCAACTATTTAAAGAATAATTATGATAATATATATTTATTGATAATATTTTCCATTCGTTATTGTAATTGAACTGTGTCTAACGAGATACGTAAATACACTCTCTCAAATTCAAACGGGGGCTCAGAGAGTAAATCTTGTGTGATGAAAGGAAATATTTTTCATTGTTCACGGACAAGAAAAGCTATTTTGCAGAATATATGAACAAAATTCTTCAAGAAAACTTTAAAAGCAAGGAAAATTAACAATTTTATCAAGAAAGTTGTTTATTTAGTTTATTTCAAATTATTTTATTAATTAAAAACAAACTATTTAATTTATTGTCTATCAAAATGTTCTTTAAACTTTTCTTATGCTTCAGATTTGTAAATAAAATTTACCACTTTAATATAACAAATAATGCTGACTTATGGAGATAGTCAGCTATCGGCGGTCTCTAAAATCAAATATTCAATTAAAAATCTAATATTAAAAAATTATAGAAAAATTGAAGGAATTTCATGTTTTATAAGATTATTATATTAAAATAATAACACATATTTTTTTAATCCACGGTAGCTCTGGGGGTATTATTTAGTTAAAATAAATAGAAATGACTCGTAATTAGCTATAAATTTTTCTTTTTGAAGAACTTACCAATAGTTCGAAAAAATTATCGATATTTTCCACACTTTCGCAGCATTGCATTTCTATGTTTTTTTAATCTTCTATTAAAAATGTTCTTTTTAATCATCTTAACAATTAAAAAAACACACTTAGCATGGTAGTAAATTAAATAGAGAAATTTTTATTTTCTGAATCGAATAATCTTTAAAAGTAGTAATTTACAGCCGCTCACCTTATTTAAGTTAAATATAAAGTTCTCGTAAATAACTGCAATTTGTATCATATATAATATATAATATTCGCTACCATGAATTAATAGATGAAAATATTTTTAAACATTGTTCATCATAATTCATCGTTAGATAATGCTCGATAATTATCTTGATTTGTATGATTTGTTGCAGAGAACTTGCCGATTTTCTTTCTTTCATATTCAACAAAATTTATAAAAATGTTGATTTTGATTGATATGTTTGACGAATTTAATATACCATTTAGTAGCTACACAATGGCCATTTGGAGACGGAAAGGTAACTTTAATTTGTCAGTTGATTTAGATGGAATCTTTACCATCTTGTTAATCTCTAAAACAATCTGCAGCATCGATACCAGTTTTTTCGGTCGGTCTATCCTTCAGGATTTAACTTGTAATAGTTCCATACGTCAACATAATTGGATACTGAATACATATTACTTATCATTATGCTGCTGCGGCCTGAGTTGCTTGTAAAAAATGCAAGAATTTGTATTTTTTGGTTAAATTAATGAATTTTAATTCAACTCAAAACATTTCAAAATTCATTTCTTCTTAATGATATTTCGCTTAGCCCAGTATCTTCAAAATGAATATAAAGTTATGAACATTTCATATAAAAACGACGGGATATTGATATTAAAAATTTTAAAAAATTATGCGGGCATTGCATGACATAGTTTTTTAACTTTATATGGACACAATTTTTTTATTCGGAAGAAACAATTCTTACCAAAAGAAGTGTCTCCCCATCCAGTAACAGTAACTACGTCCAATCCAGGTATGATTTTGTCTCGAAGTCCATCCGACGGCAGGCAGACGGGATAAACCTTCTCGGTGAGTTTGACCAATCCGTCCACCTTCATGATGCAGAGGTCATTGTAATACTGACGAGGCTTATATTCGGGATGAAGCAGGACATCTTCCACAAGGTATTCAGTGCCGTCTTTTGAAGCGTGAGATCCTACCACGATGCTGAATTTCTTCGGGTCTCTGAAACAGAGAAGACGAAAAGTTCTAAACATGTTTTGGAAAAGATATTCAAGAAGTCACTACGTTTCTTTGGTTTAATTTCTATTAATTCAACCGCAATAAAAAGTTAATATTTAATTTAAGCTGATTTTATTTAAAAGGGTTCAGTACTCAAAACCACAAGAAAATGTAAATATGATTTTATCTATAATTCGTTAACTCGCAAATATAATGGTATTAATTGCAATTTTGAAAATTATCGATATATTTTTCGGTTTATTGACTAACAACGACAGCAGTACCACCGGGGATGCCCCACGTAACTGAGGAGGAGAATTTTCTGGTACGGTGGTTGGTTCTCGCCACCTTTCTGAGTACATGAAAAAGTAGTACTCTGGTTCCACCCATTGATGATGGGACATACTTTCTTAGGAAAGGATTGTATCGTGGTCGGTGATGGCTTTCAGGACTCGATCACAGTTCTCGCAGGTGTCGCTGTTGTGGAGGTCCGGTGATTCAAGTTTTTCTGTGTGCTTTCCATCGGGTCGGAGTAGCCAGTTTGTGGTTACAACGACAGCAAAAAATGTGGAGTATGTAATAAACCAAATATGCTTAAATAATAAGCAAGCGTTACGAAAAAAAGAAGCCGAGGGGGAAAAAGGCAACATCTAATCATAAGCGAAAAAGAAGCTGCAAAATTTACAGTTCAGCAGTCACTGGATTTGAGAGAAGAAAATGCAATTTCCAGCATGACCAGTGTCCTTTAACTGTACGTAGTGACATAATTTTTGAACGTCTCTAATTTTATTCGGAGTGCAGCAACATTTTGGGTTTCCGACTTATTGAGTCACTTTCTGTTTCTTTGCTTCGCTTTTTAATACATTTTTCCTTGTTTTTCTATGGCCATTAAATTCTCAGCCTAATAAATAAATAAATTTAGATAAAAAATGTTATTGTATATCTTTAAATAATTTCCGAAGTGCGTTTTAGCTTCAATGTTTAGATGTGCCAACCCCGTTGAATTTTTATTTTATTGTCTTGATTTAAAAAATATATTGCACAAATGATAAAATAGAGTGGATGCTTTAATCATTATTGAAATCAAGAATTTATTATTATTTTGTGACTCGATATTTTGTTGAAATATATCTGAGAATTTCAAATTATGCAATATTTCTTCAATAGACGAGGAAAAAATCCGCTTTTGATTACATTATTTTCTCTTAATCCCTGAATTTCATTAAAATATAATTGATGTTAGAGTTATATTAATGATCAAGACTAATGCATATAAATCCATAACTTGTTTCAAAATTCTATTTCATAATTTGAAACTCATCTTTCTTACTTTTCATCCCTTTGAATCGAAAAACTTAAAACTCCGTTGCATTTTCGTAAAATTCTATGTTCCAAATTCCTCAAACAAATGTAATCATTTTATTATTTAAAAATTTTTCATATTAGCTTTGATATTTCTTCGAAAAAAAATTTAAATGTGTTTCCTTACACTTTATTGAAATTTTACATTGTTATTACGCATAAAAAGTTTTGCTTGTACTTGGACTCTAAAAAACAGATATAATAAACTTTTCATGTTAAAAAACATAGAAAAGAATTATCGGTGCTAATTGTTTTTAAAAAAAATACATATACGCAATTCATCTTCGCTATTTTGTTCCCTGAAACACATTAAATATGATCAATATACTTACATGTTTCCTGTCTCCGCATCAAAGCAATGAGCAGCAGTGATAACATATTGTCTGCTTACCAATGAAGCGCCACATAAGAAGCGTTTTGGTCCTCCGGGCACTGAAGTTTTAAAAACAGCCACCTGAAAGAAACGAACTTTATTTAGTAGAAACTTTTGTGTAAAGATGAAAACTTTCTATTTCAGTAGCAGGAAGTGGGAAATGGGGATCAGTTGTAAATAAGTTTGTTTTTAAATATGGAATGGTAACGATACTTGTATACTCTTCTGTTGTTGTTGTTGTTGCCGTGTTTCTACCGTGAAGGAGGGTGCAGTAGCTTCTGAGGGTAAAGACACCTGAGCACCCTGGCAAACACATTCAAATGAACAAATTCTTTTTACACGTGGAGGGGGGCACATTCACACTCCTCACAGATAGATCTCATATGAAGAACAACCATGCCCGAACCTGGATGGTCAGATCATGGGGAAGACGCGCTATCCCTGTGCCAGGACGCTTACTACTCTGTCATTGAAATCGATATAAGGAATCTTATTAATTTATCGTACATAATGCTGGGTGGAGACAAAGGGCTCTGGTTGACTATATTCTAAAAAATCCCAAAATTCATCAAAAATTAAATTATTTGGGAAAACGAAACTAAAAGTTTTTCTTGGAAACGAAACAAATTATGTCGAAATTGAAATTAAAATTTAATTCTGAATTAAACTACAAAAAGTAAACAAAGCTAAAAGCCAAATGAAATAATGACTATTTATGAAACAAATCTAAATTAGAATAATTTAGGAAACGAATCGAAACTAATTACGGAAACGGAACCAAAAATTATTTCGGATTCGAACAAGATTAAAATTTAAAAATTAAAAAACTATCGTATTTAGTGAGCGCGAATGCAGTTACTACTAAAAAACAAATAAAATAATATTGAATAAAATAAATTAGCAATATAAGAGGGAACAAAACTAATTACGGCAACAGAACCAAAAATAGGAATCGAAACTAAAAAATTATTTCCTATTCGAACAAAATTTTAAAAAAACTATCATTGTATTTAATGATAGTTTTAATGCTACTATCAAAATACATATGAATCTAAGTAAATCTATACTTATAATAATGCTCAGTGTGTGTTGGAGCTCTACAGGCCAGACTGTTCCACCTAGAGCTTCCAAATTTGGTACATGTATGCTTTGGAGGTCCAGAATGTTCCCCTCTTGGAGCCCTTTTTTCGAATTTTTAATTAGAATCTGAATTAATTAAAAATTAAGGGAAATTTCGATGTTTTTCCGCTGTAACTTTCGAAAATATTATTGCACAAAGATGATCTTTACATCAAGTTAAAGATAAAACAATTAGCTTTCTAATGGTATCAGTATTTTAACATATAGTTTAAGCTTCTATTTTTTGCGAATTTTTAAAAAATATTTTCATTAGATTTTTCAACAATATATTTCAGGCAAAACAATAAAATTTAAGCTGCTCGAGCACGTTACGAGTGAAAGGGGAAAAATTATCTTTTATCAATATGTTGCCATCTGATAGAAAAAAATGAAATGAAAAAATAATTATTTCAAATTAAACATATAAAAATATAATTTTCAACGCGTGATTGGATGGAATTAAATAAATACTAAATGTTATGTTTTCTAAAAAAATAAATGCAAGGCAGAAGTTTCTGGGATCGTTTGTAATATCTATATCATTAATTTAATAAATCAACTTTTTGTTTACTGTAAATATGTTTGAATTTATACAGAATACGCAAATGGCAAATTTATAAACGATTAGTAATTGGCTCACATATTGCTTAGTACTGTTAACTTGGTCTAAATATAATAATAATAATAATAATTACATTTTATGTAACTTGAGTCAAAAAATGCATTGATGAATAACTGTTCATACTTTGCTCTGTGAGTCAGTGTTACATAATCAACTTCTAAATCAATCATTAAATTTGTCTGATTTATAAAAAAAGGAATATTGTTACGATATCCGCCTACGTTGGGAGAAAAAATTTTGAAAAATTGGATTTTTTTAAAACTATTTAAAATTATGGTTTTTAAATGTATTTTCAATTATAATACTATAAATATAAAAAAATATTTGAAAATATAATATATTTTTAGAAATAGAAAAAATGGAAATAAATTTTAATGAAATTTAACCAAAACGGTTAACACTCCACCCATAATTGTAATGCAGTAATCCTATTCTTCTTCGTACACAAATTAACGAATGCAATGATGAATGAAATGAACCAAAATCTAAGAAAAATTTAGAGAAGCAAAGAAGTTATGTGTAAAAATATACGCATATATGCATTTTTTCCATAAATTCACTACTTAATTTTTCTAAAAACATGCATAAATGAAAAGTACTTTATCAACAATAAAATTTTTGTTTCATTTAATTGTCTATATTATTTAAAACGCACTCTGAGTTTTTTTTATTTAAATACCTCTATTAGTTTTTGAGATATCACGTTAACAGTAGAGAAATTTTATGAAAATTAAAGTTTTGAGAAAATTAAAGACACATTTTAGCTGAAAAATAGAGGGCACTGGATGATAAGACAGACCTTTCTTCTCTTAAAAATAAACTGTTTTGCAAAGGAGAAAGTCTGAACTACACGAATTAAAAAAAAATCGACAATGTGGTCGATAACCAGAGTTTTTAACGTAGTTGGATACCTTAAAAAGTGCCCTTTTAGATCTTTTCGTCGACCACCTTAAAAAAATATACCAATTTCAGGCCAATCAATGTCTGGAATTACTCCAAGGCTGATAATCAAATGAATGTGTGTATGTGTGTGTGTGCTCTACACACCAGAGCATATGATCTAGAGATACAGTACTTGTAATATTTGTATATAATATATGTATGTAATATTTGTACTTGTATACAAAAAAAAATATTGGAGGATAAAAAAGTATACCTGGACGAATTTTTTTGAAACTTTAATTAATATTACGCTAATAATTGGAATTTTTCTACGATAACTCTTGAAAATATTACAGCATAAAACTGTTTTTGTAAATCCTCTTAAAACGTCTTTTCTTCATTGATAACAAGCTATTAACCTATAAATTCAGTTTCTATTTTTAATATATATATATAATATAAACCTACATAAGAATATTCTGTATATGTATATATATGTATGTATGTAATAAGTTTTTTTAACCATCAAGATTGAAAAATAAAACTTCAAAATGATGCACTCCCTTGGATTGTGTGTGCAAAGGGTTAATTTCTTATTGTACAGTTTCATATGTTCTAAGATTCTGAGTAAACGTAAAATCTATTGATTGTTAAGGTAAAAGATTTCAGCGTTCCTGGTTTCTATAACTTTCGTAAAATAAGAGTATCAAGAAAATATCATAACTGAAAAGAAATTAAATTTACTGATGAAAGGTTCATACTCACAGGGAAAACTTAAAATTTAAAGGAATAGGCTTTACAACCAGTTGCATATTCTGTGTTTCGGAAAGAAATTAGTGCAATTTTAAACTATAATAGAATTAAAGATAATTAGAAATCTTCAGACAAAACATGACATTTACATCGGAGGTATTTTCTTTTCATACTCCGTTTAAATTTATTGGGTTGTTTCTATAGTCATTGTTTATGTAGAGAATATTTATGGTGTCAGTATCCGGCTATTTTTAAAAAGTGACGTTTTTCTAGAGTTTTCACAACTGCGAACATGTATTTCTTGTATACTGTTGTATACTGCCGACCACCGCCACCACTGAACGTAGCGATATCGACAGGATTTGTTGTGGTCGACTGCTGAATAAATATTGCCCAACTTTACATTAACTCAGCAGTGAAACTAGCATTCCTTTCGGGGTAGTAAATAGCTGCCTTTCTCCTCATCTGCACACTCTCAAACAGTTAGAATGAAACTATCAATCTTTAACATCATCTCCTTCAGGGTTTTGAGATTTCCTGGTACCATCAGTACTATACTTAAATCATTATTTACAATCTTCTGTTCTTTCCTTAACGCTGAGATCTCCGTACATTTTATTAAATAGTAGTAAATCGTACTAATTTCTCCACAAATACATTTATTTTCCTGCGTTCTTCCAAATGTTTGGAAATACGCAGTAAATCTCCCATGCCCAGATATTATTTGGATTATAAGTGGATAGTATATTCTTATTTTAATTTGTGGATATTAGGAATAAAGTCGAAAGTTACTCTTCTTTTTTTGGACATATACCATCTGTCAAACTGCGAACATGTACTGAATGTCTAGTGCTTTCTCCAAAGTTATCAGAAATTAAATTGACGGTGTGAAGTCTACGTCAATATTTGTTGTCCCTCTTTTAATGGTTTCTGTACTGTTTCATAAAATTGCACAATATATTTAATAAGACGGGTAATATTATAACTCTTCATTGTCATTTGTTTTCTTCCATTATTACAGAATCATGAATAAATTACTTACACGATAATTTATTATTGCATTTTTATAGATTTTATAATTAAATTTGTTTATTATAAGATTTATTTCTAGTATTTTCAAACATATTATCTGAATTTAAATTACGCAGATATGTTTGAAAATTCTTGATTTACACATAGTAAATTAGTCAAAAAACATTAATCTGATTACTGAAATTGAAATTAAGTATTAAAAATCCATCGAATAATGATTGATTGCAATAAAATCATTGAAACTTAATAGCTTATCTGATTCTTATCATTTATTTAATGTTTGGTTTCGTTTTGAACTGTCAAAATAGATTCAAAAGATTTTACTTCAATATACTATAGCAAAGAATGAACACAAAAGGCAAATTTATTATTTTCGACAAAAATATTATCAAATTGATATCAAACGGAGTTGACAGTGACAGATTTTTTTTATTAACTAGACAATTGAAGGGTTTGTTACAAAAAGGAGGCAGCTCCAATTATTCAAATTTGTAGAAATCCATGAAAAATGTCTGAAAATTCTAAATTCCACTGAGACAGACTGATCCATTTCATGAGTAACGTGAAAACTAAGGTTGGAGTTACATCTTTTTGGCACCAAATGAACAAGGGTTTTTTTTACCACATGTAACTCTAAATTTCCCCAATATGGAGCTACGTCCTTTTTGCAGCAAACCCTTCAATTCTAAAAAACATTTCCCGAAATAATTAAGTATTCAAATTGCTGTAGAGTTTTGAATTCTAAAGAGAGCAATCCATGAGGAGAATTATTGACTTAAATAGGTTATAAAGTGTTTTTTCCTTACCATCCATGGCCAAGAATAAGATACAGCATCCTTTCCACCAACAATAATAGGGCGTATAACATCTCTACGACTCAATCCTATAAAAGCATTACAAATTATGATATAGAATAAATTACTTCAAGAAATAATTTTCAAATTCTTTGCGAGAATTTCTGTAGATCCTTTCAAAATACTTCACTTTTAACAGACTTAAAGGGTGGGAAATTAATTTACACATTAATGTGGTCATTTTAATTTTTGCCAAACACAATTCTTTTGCATTATGCCCGTTTTTCATCCTTGGAATTGTCTGAATTATATCCTTCAGTTCTTGTATTTTTAATTTTTCATATGATAAACTATTTTTAAAAAAACCATTCAAACTCGAGATTTTGAAGGATCTCAACATTTCAAACCTCCCGGTCATTTATTAATGTATTGCCAAGTACATTTATTAATGTGTTGCATAATGTTTAGGAGAGACCACACCAGCTGATTTCAATTATACCACAGTTTCAATATTTGCATTCTTTGGAAAAGTTATTTTGTTCATCGTTTCGTATTCTTGAAATCTTTAGCTTCTTTTTTAGTGTAAACATTATGCAGCATTACTTGATGATTTTTTTTGGCATTTTTTACAATACTACTGTAACTGTACGCTTTGAAGTAATTTTCATCTTTTATAGTCTGAATAATGGCTTTTACATCACGTAAACTAGCAAATATCAATTTAACGAGTGGTGATATCACCGTTACATCATTAAGTTACAGTAATTTCATATTTGTTCAAAATTTTGGCCTTGTAATCAATAATAAATAATAAGTAATACTGAGATAGTTATTTTCTGCTATAAAATATATGCGATTATATAAATAAAAAATATATGAGAAATTTAAATACATGAGAAAATGACTATTCGACAAAACTTTCTTCCGGTTAACTTAAGAACTGATGGCTCTTCACCTTAATTTTAATGCATTTACTTCTTTCCTAAGTTTTGATCCTTGTCAAATATCCGTATTGAACTGGAGAATTAGAGACAAAACAATAATTCAGAGTTCTACTCACTTCTGTGGGAATTAACTTCTCTTTTCCCTCTTCTTGACAAAATGCCCCGTCTTCTGGAAGAAGGCTCTTCTTCTCTGGCTCCGTTTCTCCTGCTTTCTTCAGACGCTTTTTGCGTCCGCTTGCCACAATCTGTTTAAGAAAAAATATGTTTAATTACAGTGAAGATTTAGTATTTTGAATTTAAAGGCATTGATTTATTAATTAACATGAATTAATGCATAGATTTATTTATTAAGATCTAATAGTGATGGAAATTTTAGCTAATTTCAAATTTTTGAAATAACCGGTTTGTTAAAAAGATACTACTATGTTAAAAAATCTTATTCCCTTATTAGGCTTATGCGTTATAATTCTTATTTTATTATGAGTGGTTTAAATTCCTAATGGTTTATTTGATGTTTCCTTCAAAATAACTGCTCTGTACATGTTATTCTGCTTGTGTGTAAGTGTGGATTAAACTACAAATATCTTTTTTTCGCATTTTCCATTGTCTTCTTTGCTGCACTTTTTCGGGACTTGAGAACTTTTGCTTTTAAGCAGATGCTTCAACAGAGGGAAAAACCAGAGACCAGGAGATTAGTGGTTGTGGAAGTACCAGAATGTAAATTTTTTGTATGTAATTTGTTACCAGAAAGGGGCTATGAGGTCATGCGTTAGCTTGACAGAAACTCGGCTATGGTCTTCCTTTTCACGGCCTGTAATCACGCGTATGTTGTGCCCATTTGAACTAGCTGGAATCCATTCCAACATTCTAGAAAATGCAAAGATTATATGATAATCTTTGCTTTTTCCACAAGATTTGGCTTAATTCATTTCCATGAAGAAAATATTTGAAAGTATATTTGAATGTTGAAACTTTTCAAATTAATTACATAATATATTTTTTCAAAATTTAGATAAGTCTTCATAAACAGTATTATTTTTTAAAGTCTTTTTCAAAATCTACGAGCAGAGCTATTTATTCTTCATAAGGTTTCATTTCAATATTCTGGTTAAGTTTTTCTTGTAATTTCGTGCAAATTCATTCTTCTGTTCGTATTTGAAATTGTTTTCCAAATGTCAATGCAATGATTTAACCAAAATCAATTGAAAAACCTAAATACTTGTTCCTTTTCTTCAGATTTATTCTGATTTGGAATAAGTTAAAAGTATTTTATTTAAATTTTTATCTTTGTTTAAAACTTTGTATAAAAAATATGAATACGAATGATATTAACTTTTTATTAAAATTTATCTCCAGAGACACAGGAATTCTGAAAGCAAGAAATTCTTCGGCTCGTTAATTGATAGGATTGTTGTGTTCAAGCCTATTGAGTATAAATGAAGACTTTTTTCAAACTCTTCAGTTATATCCACAGTGTCGTTATACCTATTCATTTGAAAACCCGTGTATAAAAACAAAAACAAATAATAAAATGCTATATAGATATATATAGTTTCCCAACATAATATAAAGTTTAAATTACAAAAACATTAAAAATTAACAGGAAAAATTCACTAATCTATATTAACTTACACGGTAAGCATTAATAATTCATTAACACAGCAATACTTTTATACTGTTTAAAAACTATTATCAACAATGAACATTCAACGGACAATAATATTCTAGCTTAATGGCCATTTGCTTTATGTCTGCAGAGCACTTATGTCATCAATTGCCTGAAATCGCCTAGTGATAAAATCAACCCTTTCTTTAATCTCTTTTTTAAAGTTTCGGTAACTTATTTTGCTTTTTGCACATCTAAATTATGTAATTAAAATTAAATTTATTTTCAAAAAATCCTTTTTACATGTATAGAAACATCAGCCATTCATCTCTAACAATAATACATATAGTTTTCTAAGCAGAATCGCATGCGGTTGTTAGCAATAGTAATATTTTTTCTATTTTTATTGGAATATAAAAATAACACATGAAGAAATCGAACTATACCTACTGGGAAATGTCAAATCTATTTCTTGAATCTCGTCAGGTTTAGCGGGTGATGGCCTTGACCTGGTGGGTTTCGGAGGTGTAGGTCTCCGAGTTGTAGTCGTGGTGGTTGTCTCGGGTCTGTCCATGCAGCAAACTATCGGATTGAGGCCGAATCTGCAGGTGTGCCTGGTGGGTCTACGGCACTCGGATCTTCTTCTGCATACACCTTCTTGTCTGCGGTATTGACAAGATCGCTCTCTTGGAGCAGATGGAAATCTATGGGTTCTAGAAAGGTCTTCTTCATCGTAATCCTCACTATCGTCTGCGGCAGATTCTACAGTAAAGAAAAATGTAAATAGAATTAATTTTTTTTTTTTTTGCAAAGATTCATATTTTTAAGGCTTAATATGCTACTAATAATTCGAATGTGTTTAAAACATTCTGGTTATGGGGAAAATTATAACAATTTTACAATGAAAGTATTTTAAATTTCCCTTAATCATCGATTAATAAAATCTCAGTACAATTAGGATTTAAAATATTTAAGCAGTATGAAATTTCGAGTTTGTGTATTTTTGAGTTTTAGAGTAATTACAATTACACAAACGTTAAAAAAACTGAAAACTTCTGCCTTTATGGTATTTAGCCTTTCAACAGAACGCTCGCTGTATTTGTTTTTAAATCTCTACTTTTCTTATAAATAATAAGAGTTCTTGTCACATACAGAAAATTATCTCTGTATGTGACATTATCTCTGTAGAAAATTATCTCTGTATCTCTGAAATCTCTCCCTTCACCTCCCCTCTCTAATTGTGAATGTGGTTATGTTCGTTTTGGTAATTTTCCTGAAATGAGAGTGAAGTCAAAATGATAAAAAATATCTTTGAAGCAGGTCCGATGAAAATAATTTCAAGATTATATAACAATTTCTTATTTTTATTTTTTATTAACAATTTAATTATTATTTTTATTTAACAATTTCCATTTAAAATTATTTAATTTTTATATTTTTAGTTTTTTTTAATATTTTCTTATTTATTTTGCATCACCGCCATAGCGCAACATCATAAAGTTGTTATGTTTTGCAAATTTTTCTATTTCCTTTTAGTTTGAAAAATGTGAATATAATATATAAGGAAAGAGAACGACCAGCATTAATATGAAAATTTATTTATTAAGATAACAAGGACAAAATATTACTTAAACAAACATAAAAATATACAAGAGCGTGAGTAGTATGCTTCGTCGTCAAGCTCTCGTCTGCCAATTATGGCGGGAAGGCATATTATAATCAATGAACGCAACATGGCATCATTGATCACATGAATAAATATAATGTAGCGCTTTTAATACATTTGTATATTTTTATTATTAAAAAGTACAATATATAAATATATTTACTATTAAAAAGTACAATTATATATATATATAAATGAGAATGGCATCTAATCATAAACATGAAACCCAAGATATTTTGTAAGCAAAAATAATAAATGAATTTTACATAAAATATAGGACAGCATGGACAATTATGATATATAAATACACTAAATAGTCACAATATGTTAAGGGAAAAAATTAAAATTAGAAATAAAAAGTGAAAAAAGTCTGATAAATAATGTGTATAGCAAATTAAACAGTAAGAATTCGCAGCTGCTTTGAAAAATATTTGCCACCCATACTGTAAAATAAAAATTATTTTGTATTACTTAAATATCAACAGCAATAAGATTTATTTAGATGACTAGATGATGTATGCAATTTTAAACATTTGAGTTCAAAAAAATTGTTGCATCGCTAATACTGTCTAAAATGGAAACCCCATTTTATTAACCCACTCATTTGCATTTGTTTATGAAACGCACTTTGGTCCTGCACTAAATGCCATTAGAAAAAACAAAACTTATATCTTCAACAGCCCAATTTTATCAATTTCATATTACTCATTTGAAGTCCAGTGTTTTCGTTTTGTGTTTATTAAATTTATATTTTTCAACAAAATTAGACTATGTCCATTGAAATCAAACATACACTAAATACACAATTTCCGTAGATAGTTTCTATAATAATACATATTAATAATCTTTTAACGCCCCTTTTGTTATATTGTTATAACTTTAGTAATTAAAATGTACACAGTATATATCTTACTGTTCTCATTCTTAATATTTCTACTGAAAAATCCTTAAAAAGTACTGAATTATGGCAAATATTCGTAACTCAAAACTTGTAAAATACTAAAGGAAACAGGACGCTGATTTACCTTTGTAAAAAAAGAGCAAAAGACACGATTTGAAACATTTAAAAATTAGCAAATATTTATAAATAGAAGAATTTTTTCATGACTTCTGATAATTAAGTTACTTAGTTGAATCATCAGATTTCTGAAAGATAATTTAACCACATTTATACAGTTTAAAAACATGCTATTTTGCATTAGGCATGCATTGTTAAAAATTAATATTTTACCAGTACATTCAAATAATTTGCTTTCATATCATGTTTTAAAATTAATCATAAAAGCCTTATTTCTATTCCTACGTTGAATTCCTATTTCCAGAGACAATGATGCTAACAAACGAAAACGATACATTTTCAATAACACGATGACCTTCGGATATAAAAAGATTTTTCGAAAGTAGTGCTAGGAAGATTAATCTACCTATTGTTATTACAACACAAAGGAAATAATACCCTGAATACAAATTTTTATTAATGGTTATATAAGACTTTATAAAATACGCATTTCCCGACAATAATGAACTAAAATGAAAAGCAGTCATTTGTTTTCTCTCTAGTTTTACTTAAATGACGAATTTTTCTTGTAAGTGAGAATGAAATTCATTACGACTTTATTGTCATATATGAAAAGCAACTGGCTGTGACATCTGAATTTTAAAAGCATGTTGTCATTTAAACTATGATTTATCCGTTTTCCGTTATCAAAATGGATAGATAATTCTAAAGTTAAAATTGATGTGGCGTATTTTATGTATATTATGGTTGGGTGAAATATACAAACTGAATTGAGGTAGTATTTATAGGAAAAACAAAAGAATAAAATCTTCATTGGTTCACAGCTTTGATTACAGCTTTTTGTAATCTAATGCATATCATTTGGAAGAAAATAGTTTATCATTTGCAAAAGAATAAGAACTGTTTATAACGTTACAAATCTTGATTTTAAAATAGAATACACTCCTGAGTATCCAACTCTCGACTATCCGGCCTCCGTACTATCCAGTTTAGTTTTCTTTTATCATAAATAAATGAGGAATATGAAGAGTTTCAGAAGCAGTTATCTATTAAGAATTTTTTCAAAAAACTAAATGCTGAAAGATTTGACTATTATCTTAGGATTACCTTTTCATGCCTGTGTGATCATTTATAAGTGAAAAAATAAAATGTGTGAATCAATTTTCTTAAGAATTAGACCTAAAATTTACATTTTCAGCACTGCAGAATTTGTTAAAACAAGAACAATTTATAGCCTTTTCTTTCTTTTTCTCTAATAAATTCTTGAAACGTGCAGTGCATTATCTTAACATGAATAAACTATCGATACAGATTCTTCTATTTTGTACCGACACCTTACCGGCAACTATTTCTATGATTCATCAAAGTTGCGTTCCCATTCTACATGACTTGAGATAAATAGAAGGCTTAGTACACAATCAGAAATGAGAAAATGCGTATTATATCAGTGAGTTTTGATATAAACATCTTGTCCTCTGTTATTGGTTGGCAAAGAAATGAGTTCAAAGAACTTCGACCCTCCCAACTGTTTTATTATCCAGCCTGCACCTTATGTCTACGCCTGTTCTTTTGAAAACAGACTGTAAAATTTTCTGAAATCAAAACAATTTTCAATAAAACTAAAATAAAAAATATAGCGTTGCATTTCTATTTTGTTTAATGTCAAACAAATATTTAAAAAAAATCTATGTGTTACCTGAAATAGTTAGAAAAATCAAGAGGATCATGCCCCAAAAATAACATTTCCTTAAAAAAGCCATGGCTAGAGGAAAACCCTGGAATTAAACACAATTATTGAATGAGTTAATAGACTAATTCTAATTGAAGATTTAAAAATATGCACTAAAAAGAAAAAGAAAAGTAAGAAAAAATAATTTATTCACTTTGCTAAAATGATTAAAACAGATCTTATATTTCTATCTTAGGATCAATCAAATCGTGTACTTGAAAAAAAAAAAGAATGAAAGAGGGAGGAGGTATTTAATTGTCAGAGTGAAAAACAATGTGAGGTGAAAAAAGATCTCATCATCTTTTCATCGCTTACTTATTACGCCATTTTAGTAAATAGTCAAGATAAAGACTAGAAATAATGTACATATAATTTCATTCAATATACCAGAAATGATTATTTTTCTGTACAGTTTTATCTAAGTAGTTATAAATATAAAAATGTCTCATTAGGGTGTAACGAATTTAAGTACAAAGATGCATTGAATGTACATTAAAATTTAAATGCACGCGTTTTCTTTTATTGAAATTTGAATAGGCTGTTTTGTCAGATCTTCCTAACTATCTGTTGGCATATGAAGAAAACACAGCGAAATCATGAACAGAGTTGACTGAAAAATCTACAGTATGATCAAATTTATAAGGGAAAATAGAAACCTATTCTTGCCTCCTTAGTTCTTAATATCAAATTCCTTACCAAGAAAGACTAAGTTATCTTTCTGCATGCACTTTGTCATAAAAATAAGTGAGCACAGAACACGTATTTTTTTTTTTTTTTTTACACATTTTATATCTCAGCAGATTATTACTTCAAACTCTAAGTTGAAAACCAGTGTAAAGGGTTTCATTAACATATAATTTTTATAGCTTGTAAATTCTGTAAATAGTTATTTTTGTTTTTATTTCATATTGTAAATATTTTGTTACTCAAATAAAATTCTCGTAACATGCCCAACAAACCGTTCAATGACCAGAATGGTCACGGATACGGGGGTATAAAGATGCCGTTCTTTGTTTTTTTTTCAAGTCTTTAAATGTTGATCAAGAAAAGAAGGCGAAAAATTCGAGCACATTTTTACGCACTCTGCATGTATGTTTTAATTCTCTACTATTGAGAAGCAAACATGGTCTTTCACTAGCAGATCCCTGAATATGAGTGTGAGAAAAGAACAAGTTAAACGAATGAAATTCGGTAAAGGCCTTTATACTAAAAGTGTAAATTTCTATTAAATTTTGGGACGAAAGCGTCATTTGCACAACACTACATACAGGATAATTATAAGACTTTCCATTATCTTACCGATAGAATTTGACATATCATTTAATTACTATAATTGTAGATCTGTATTAAAGTTTCAACCAAATCAGTTTATGGGCTGGTTGTCGATGTGTTTATTAAGTATAAGTGGACAAGGTAGCTCAACAGTACAGCAAGCTAGATGGGTGAATTTTTGTAAATGTTCTTACCATTAAAATCATATATCCCTGTCTGACTTTGTGCTAAATCGATCAAAAAGTAATTAGATTGTTTATGTAAATTTAATCTCAAGAAACGCAACATGCAAAAAATACAATTTTGTATAGAGCAATGGAATTAAAATATGAAATAATATATTAACTTTTAATTTAATCAGTAAACTGAATAAAATCCTTCGATTTTATGAATATTCTAGAAAACTAAATATAAAATGTGTCATATATATATATAATCGATCAAGCTCAGAGAAAACTGCTATAGGTTTTTTTCTTCTTTTATAATGTTTTTTTTGTTTTGTATAAAAAAAGATACACTATCTCATTTACTGAATAGCTTATAAAAAGTCTACTGGCAAAAAAAAAAAGACATTGAAGATGATATTTATAAAAATAATTGAAATAAACCGTATCCAATTTGTCTAACTGGTTTTATTCACTTTGCATTCAACAATACAAAAACACTTGCATTTGCAAATGTCAGTCATCAAACGAGTTAAAAAGATTAAGTAACAGAAAACTACTAATAATTGTAAGGGCAGAAAGTCTACATTTTCCTCAATTTTCATATGTCACCTTGTTTTCCTCTAAGTGGTAGGAGAAATCACAAAAAGATAGAAACCCGAGTCATTCTCAAATTATTCTGACAATTAACTCTAAGCACTTAGAAGTAATTTTCATCCGTTGACTTGGTTTATAGTAAATTGATTCAAATAGTGTAGTAGTAATTGATGAACTCGCACAGCAGGATCGTTGAGTGCATGCAAGCATATTATTCCAAGTAGTTATTATCTATAAAGAAGTTTTTGAAGAAAAAAAAAATTGGCGGTTTTTTCCACGTGTCTGCGTCATTAGTGGAACACATTGAAAACAAATTATTTCTTCTACTTGTTTTATTATTATTATTTTTTGCATTGAATCTTGTTAATAAAATAGGCAATATTCTATTGAATATCTGTGTTTTAGATTTTTCTGTTTAGATCTTTTTTTAGGGGCAGGGGGGATTGTCGTCCAACTATCTATATGTAAGCAAAAAAAGATAGCTTAAAAAGAAAACAAACTCTATGAAGGAAAACTAGCAAGTAATTCTTCTTGACAGAAACTGTAGATTTTGGATACAATCCATTTCTACCATAGATTTTATCCAAATATTAACCAAAATTTGACAAAAATTTAAGAGACAATCTGGCATAGCCATGAATCCATTGGAATCCATGATAAGGCGTTGTCTATATGTGCTTGTAAACATTTAATAAAAAAGTTATCATTTGTGTTTCAACAGTATCAGCTATCAGTGGTACTAAAGCATAAATTATAAATTGTTCGCCCTTAGTTTTTATCAATGAATTCGAAGGTCGAAGGTTCCCGAGATATATGAGGTTACACAAACGTATTGATATTCTGCTTTTATGGCATCTGCTAAGAATATAATTCGATATCACTGATTGATCGGCACTGATTGAATAACACAATCAGTGGTTATTCAGTGATAATTTAGTGTTAATCAGTTATAATTCATAGGTAATCAGTTTATCGCATGTGAGTGGTAATTTAGTGGCGGTCTGTATAATGCAATGAGGGGTAATTTACAGGTAATAAGTATAATGCAATGAGGGGTAATTCAGCGATAATCAGTAAAACTCAACCATTGGTAATCGGTTTTAGCACATGTAACCATTGAAACTAATTATTACTTGCTTTAAGAAAGGTGAGTAGTTTTTTTGGGGGAGGGAAATTTTATGTCCCATAGTGCCAGGTATAAATTTTGATTTTATAGCCCTTATTATTATTAGAAGTTTAAAAATTAATGGTCATAAAGCTTTCAAACTAAATTTACATTTTATAAACTAACATAATATTTAGAATTAGAGATATTTCATCTGCAGAGCTTAAATATGTCAAAGATGTACTAAATGCTGCTATTGGAAGTCGGAAGTTCTTTCACTCTTGTTATATGAAAATCTCGAAGGGCAAGGATGGGATTAAAGGCTCGTGTTTGATCATCGTTAGTTGACAGAGGATAAAAGTACATAATTTGCTTTAAAAAAATGCCTTTCATGTTTTTCAAAACAGACAATTTTTGTAATTAGTATCCACTGTTTAGATTTACAAAAATTAATCTGTATATGCCAAAAGAATTTACCCTTCTTGTTTTTCAATTTCTGTTCAGATAAAAAATATTTAAAAAATTCTCCTTTTTCAATATTTGAAAATCGGAAGAGATAAATAGCGAATAAAAACATGAAAAATATCATTAATATATATATTTTTTATCTCGGAGAAATTTTGATTACTGAAATAAATTTTAATACTGCCATTACAACTAAAAATTAATTTAATTTGGTTTTGCATCTTGTTTCCCATTTTGACTTTGATCAAGGAAATATAAAAGTATTCGAAAACACGAACGTGAATCTGATCAGATGCATTCATGTCTCTATCACCAATAAAAAACTTTAAAAATTAGAATCATTTTAAATATTTGCTGTTATAGAAACAATTGCATAAAATTATTTTAAATGCATTTTGATTCAGAATAAAAGCAGATGTGTAATTTGCATGATCACATGTAACTGTTTATTAGTAAACACAGAGTATATCTATTTGTCTCTGTTTGAATGGTACGGATAAGCATTAAATAAATTTTTCACATAAGAAAGTTTTAGAATTATAATGTGCCTTTCGATGCGATTTTTCAAAATTAAAATTTTATTTAAGAAAGAATTAAATAGTTTTATGACATTTTTCACAACAATATATATATATATATATATATATATATATAGTATTAAAATTTTATTGTAAACTTTTAAATCAATGTTATCATTATTTGTTCTAATGGAACTGTAATTTCTTTCTTTCTCTCTATAAAAATATTATTTCATATATTTTTTCTATTGTCAACTTTGATTTCATTATTATTAATAGCTAATAATAATTATTAACTTCTTCCGTTGTTAATAATCAGACAATAAAAAATTTGGTTTATATTTCGAAGGAACGTTGCAAATGCTGACGACTTCCAGCACCTTATGTGCTTTGGAAAAAAATCCTTTTAAGCAGCGAAGTTTCTTTCGGTCGTAACTCACAGGTACTGATTCTTCCTTGATTTCGCTTCATTTCCACTAATTTTAATATTTAAAATCTATAACGCTATGGAAGTTCGATAATTCTTTGTTTAAAACAAATGATTTTTTACAGATATAATATTAATTTTCAGCGGCAAATTTAAAATTCTAGATCAAACGTCAGGATAATAATGGAAAATTAGAAATTTTCTTCGAAATAAAATTAAAATCGAAGCCTTTCTTGTTCTATTTTAAAAATAGAAAATCAAGAATTTTAATTATAATGCATATCTTATTTATATCTATTGTGACAAAATCATTTAAAAAATTGAAATGACTGTATGTTGAGTTTTTTGGGATAGAAGCTATTGAAGAGCAATGTGGTTATTGAAAAGTGGGTATCATAAAATATGCCATTATTATCTTTACTTTTTTCAATCACATAAGTTATTTTTAAAGAAAAAAAATATAATCATCATGCATCTAAATGTATTTAAATGTTTGCTGAATTTTTGAGGTACAAACCCTAGATAAGAACAATGTGGTTATTAAACATTTATTATTGCAAAATGGTTCCTCATTATCTGTACTTTTTGTACAGATAATGAAGGGAAAAAACATATTTAAAATTAATGAACACATTTAAAAAATTATAAATTTTATCAACGTTATAAAACAAAGACTATAAAATTTTATTAAAAAGTAATAATATATCGATATATTTATTGTAAACATAATATTTTATCACAGTTTCAAACAAGATTCGACGGCACCTTGTTTTAAAGCATGTGATTTGGGGCGGCTACTTAAATGACTTCAAGAAAATTTCACTTCTCATAAATATTTTGTTCCAAAAATATAAAAAACTGCCTAAGAAACAAAATTTTTTAATTAAAGACTTACCGAACTAAATCCAGAGGGTGTTCGAACAGAGAGGGTGATCAGTGAAAACTTTAATCCTACATGTCACCCTTGAAGAGCTCAGCTTCAGCGACAAAGCGTCCCGCTCAGATGGTCAGTGGATAATGGGCTGGTAATCCTGTTTCATTTTCGTAATTGACAAAATTGCGTCAATTCGTTTTAAAAAGAGCGTAGAATACCTGTTCGCCGATTGGTGGGAAGAATCGCGCCGAGGTTGCCACAGAGCAACAGTGTTGCAGGAAGAGTTGGAAAAGCCCACGGCGATGACCTACGTTGAAGGTCTCTGTCATTGACGGTGATATTTGTCTTTTTTGTGGAACTTTTGGAGCATATGGATTAAATGTTATCTGTTATCATCTGGATAGTTTGAGTCACATAGAAAATATAAAATAGAATCTCTTCTACTAATAATAAATAATGCATTTGTTTGACTTAGAGCAACAATATCTAGTACAGATAGATCTAGGAAGAGATAATATGAACTGCAATGTTGTTTACAAAGTTTAATTGGAATTTTAATTATTTCTGGCATAAATTAATTCAATCCCATTTTTGAGTGCCCAGGTTTTGCCACAAATTATTAAAACCCATAAGGTGCCCCTTATAGAACCACTGCAGGAAATTCTGAGCATTGAGGCACTGGTTATTTCCATCCACGGTTGTTCCAATTGACTGGGAAGCTTGCCCCTGACCCTGAAATTGTATCTTTTAATTTTTCTTTAGAGTGTTTTAAAATATTAAGATTTAAAATATGATTGCTTTAAGGTTTTAAGTTGTTAAAGGCATTGAAGTGAATGTTTTTAAAAAAAATTATCATGTATTTAATTATAGATTTGAAGTACATTTAGTTGTTTTAATTATTTATTGATATTTCCTTTTTTGTTGTTAATTCAGAAATAAAAGGACAGATAATTAATTAAAAATTAAGTACGATTTTGACATTTTCCCATGCTACATCTCTAAAATAGGAAATAGTTTTTGCACAAATTTTAATGCGAGCTATTTTTTCTTTTATTTTTAAAATCTATTAAATATATATAACCTAATTTTCAACAATATATCTTACAGATACACTGAAATTCAAACCGGTCTTGTTGTTTTATCAAATATTTAATATCATGATTTTCATCAAATATTAAAAACTAGGAAAAGGTTCTATTTATGTAGTTTTTGTGAGAGATAAGAAAATGCAGTAATAGTGTTTCGAATGATTCGGGTGGTTATGTTGTTAATGGCCCAATTTTTTTCTCGTAGAACTGGAGTCCTTCAAGAAGGTCCATTTATTAAAGAAAACAAGTGTAAGATGGTTAAACTAACATGGCTCTAATGGCTCTCTCCATTTATTATTTAATAATGCTTTTTTAGTAAGTCTTAGACATCAAGTTAAGCATGAGAGATTACAAAATCTCTCTTGCATAAACTGAGGATAATAGTGGAATATTGGTTCTATTCCCAATAAGAAATAGAACCAATATTTCTAGTAAACTAATTGGTCTCCAAAGGTAGCCATAATTCACAAAGCCAATAGAAGATTTGTATAATATATCTTTAACCGATATTTTGTCAATTCTTTTCTACAAAAGGGCTTTTTATCATGAAACAGAAAATTCTGCTTCAATAAAAATCCGTAAATTAAACATATGTTCAAAGCTAATTATATTTTAGTGTTTGAGTGCTTTATGGACAAGCAAATAAAGCAAGACGAAATTTGTTTGTTAAAATGACTTTGTCTTTTTGTTTTTTAGTGTAAAGTCAATTTTTTTAAACATACTATCATCAGTATTCAAAAGTTTAGTTTTACTTTCTTTCTCATGAAATACGCAAAGGGAAAGTACTGTGATCTTTTATTTTTTACAAGAATATAAACGTGATTACTTGAAAACGCAATAATTTAATTGAAACTTTTATGCGAGTTTGTGACTATAATTGTAATTTGGTGTCAAATTTTAATTGATTTGGTAAAAGACATCCAAAATATGCATTCGATTTTCTGACATTGTATTTAACTGCGCCCTAGCTATTTACCTACCAAATATCGCTTTATAATAAGTTCTTTCGTACTGTTGTTTGCCAGCCGCATACAGTTAATAATACGCAAGTGTATTTACTAGAAAATATACCAAAAAATTTCGAGGATACTATTCTTTTTAATGCATTAACCACAGTCATCAAAGATGTCATGCTAATATTGCTTACCTCTGACGGGCTAATAATACATGCATTTACTAAAGAAAAAGTTTTAGGAGGTGCACTCCCGGTGTTTTTATTTATCATAAAAACATATCTGCGCATTTCACATAAGGAACAAGAAAGTGGAGTAAGAGTAATGTGAAAGATAATATGCAATTAGAAGGGTATTACTTAGACCGTTATGTTTTTAATATCATTATAATGCCAAGGGAAGCCACTCCATTAGAAATGGTCATGCATGCAATAAATAAATCAAGAGCAAGGCTTTTAAGATAACATGGCTTTATTGTTTTATATAACTTAAGGCTTAAAAATTGTTTAAATAAAAATAATTAATACATTATATATTTAAAACATATTGAAGCGTAAAATATTTTCTCGTTGTCAAATGCAGATTTACAATTCCATATCCATAATACATATAAATTTCAAATACATATAATTTATCCTGAAAAGCTTGATTGTGAATTCTAATCAAAATAGAGGATTTATTTTAAAAAAATTATTTTTCTTTTTAGTTATTTCAAATTTTTAGCGATTTTAAAGTATTCGGTGACCTAACGACTTGGCATAGTCCATCTGAATGAAATGAACATTTTTAATCGATTGCAAGATTTTTACTGAATATACAAATAGAGCAGAAAGAGGTTTAAAATCACCAGGAGTGATCTATCCAAAACTTTCTCTCATATTCTCTAATAAACTTACAGGGAATTGGCATACCATAGGTAAGAAATATTAACTTTTGGCGATAATTTAGCATTTTTATTGAATTTATTAAGTCATTCTTGGTGGATAATTTGGCGATTAATCACTGACACGCGATTAATAATATCTGTAAATCTAATTTGAGTTTCAAACACATTTTTCTCACCCGATTAGAACAAAATTTAATTCACAAAATTGCACTTGTAGCTACAATATCCCATATCAAATTTTATTGATTGCATTTTTGAATTAATACGTTTCCATATTTCTAAAAATGAAAACTGACTGTCAACTGCTGTCGAATTTGGATCAAAACGACAGGTTTCCACACTATTGATGATAAATTAACGTATCAAGTTTTATCTGTCAAGCTGTCTTCGTTTTATAATTATCTTGTTAATTTATATTCGTCGGGCAGATTTTTCTAAAAATTTCATAGAAATTTGTGAATTTGATGTTAGAATCATATGCGAAATTTCAATCGTCTAGCTCACAGCATTTTTATCTTTGTCTCAAACAGACATACATTTTCCAAAAATGTGCTTTTCGAATTCAGGAAGATCTAAAACATGGAGATTCATCAAAACCTCGAGTTCAAATTCTTTTATGGTTATTATAATTTAACTGTACAACGTATGTGAGAAAGTAAAATGATTTTAATACCAAAATATTGTGGTGGGAAAATCATAAATATTAAGTTTTGAATATGAGATAAAATTAAACTCAATCACTATTCTTAGAAAATTATCAAAAAATGGGTAGTTATTGAAAAAATAAGGATATTAAGAATAAATTAGCTTGAAAGAAAATAATTGAAATTTAGTAGTAAAATAATTTTTTCTTTCTTTCCTAATATATTTGGGGTAGAGGGGAATTTTGCTATACAAATCTTATCAACATATTGAATTATACTCCTATTGTTTAGAATATTCATAATTTAAGTTCAGAAAATACAATTATTTTAAATTAAAAATGTCAGTTTAGATTCCCTATAAAGAAACATGACAAGGAATAAGAAACAGAGCAAGGAAATAACCAACTCGCTAACCTTCTTGGAATGTATTTAAATTTTACATAACTGATGCAAAGATAATTAAAACATATATTTTCAGTCTATCATTTTTTTTTCTTATAAAGAACTTCATATAAATCGGAGATATATATCTGGAATTTTTGTCAAAACCTGTTACGCTACTTAATGTTTCGACTCAATGCCTCTTTTTAGACTGTTCATCATAACCTCAGAAAGCATGTTTCATGCTGAATACAAATGATGTTTCTAACTATACCATACTTATTCAAGAAATAAACTAATAAAATCCTAACAGTAACTCTTAAACTTGGTCGAAAGAGACTGAACAGGCACGAGAAGCAATAAATTATTATAATATCTTTGAACTTCAGCAGGTGACTTCACCTTCACGATTCATGTTAGAATACTCCCTTATAGTTTTATATGTGATTCAGACATTAAAAAACTCTTCGCATAATTTTATCTTCGATTCATTTGCATCTCATTATACAATATTGCGCAACTGTTTAGGTCAGGTACTTATGCCTGTGTCATGGTCATGGCCAAACATATTCTAAATATAATTTTGTAACTTGTTTTTATGTTTGGGATGACATTACAGGTTTTTCGCATTTTTTGCATTAACGACGAATTTATCTGGAAGATTATTATTTTACCAAGCTTTGATTCTGAATTGCAGACTGGTTTTAAACATAGGAATTTTATCAATTAATTCATTCATCTTAACAATTTTTATGAGACTCAACAAGTAATAAGTTGTTGCAATATGGATTTAATGAGAACTGGATATACTCTGATTACAAGTGTAAAAATGAATCGAGCATTTATCGTCCTTTTTCTGAGGTTGAACTCTTATAATCAATAATTTTACTTAAAAACACGGATACTTCTACGAAAACATTTTAAGCTCTTTTTCTTTTTCAAAAGTCCTTATTTATTTTAATTGATCTCACAAGTTCCCGACTTTTTGCAGTACGCTTCTTCATTCTGGGAGATTAAGAAAATTCTGCCTTGGCTTTCTGTGTATGACCAGAAATTTAAATCTGGAATATACTATAGCTGAAGGTTTCTTGCTTTAATCTCTTTAGAAATTTTTCGAATTCGACGAGGATTCTAGAAAAAAAAAAAGAGATTGAGCAAAGTTGTGACGTTGAGTATTGTTGACAAGTATCATAATGTATACAAAATTTTCTGTAAAATACTTCTTGCTGTGTATAGCCAACAGCCCCACCATCACTGAACGAGGCAGTATCGACAGGATTTGCTGTGGCCCATTGCTGTCTTTAACATAATCCATCTATATTACTGATAAACTCTTCGAAGTGGCATACTTCTCGAAACAGTTGGCCATAAGCCACAGGTGGCCAATCTCTGACTTCGCTCCTCATCTTCCCCAATATTTTTCAACCTGTTTTGAGAATAGCGGATCAATACTTTGAGAATATCGTCTCAAAATGCTTTGTATTCTTCCAAATGTCTGTAAAATACTATTAGAGAACTGAATAGGCTTGTCTTTCTTTCGAATATCAAGCTCAAACCATGTACAGTTGGGGAAACAAAGCCACGCAGCATTATTCTACTATCTTTCATCGTACAATCATAAAACATATGTTATCTGAAAGAGATAAATCTACTCTTAAGAAATTTTTAATTAAAAATTTCGTAAGAGGCCGTCTACATGTTGAAATAAGAGCAAATTTGAAAACTTCCAAGCGCAATACCTATTTTTCTCCCCAAATTTTAAAACTACATCAAAAGCTCTTAACGGAAACCGAATTTCAATAGTTTAGGTCGATTTGTTTTGAAATTTAATGCCAAAATTAAATTTTGGACTTTTATTCATATCTTAAAAACTTGTATAATTGTATAATTATTTATCTAAATTCTTTTTCTTAAGAAAACGCAAGGTACTCTACACATCTTGAATAATATTTAACTTGAAAAAGTAATTTTTAATATGAGAAAAAAAACTAGATTTAAAATTTTTTTAATTGCAATATACTTTAATTGTGACATAAATTGTAGAACAAGACCATTTTATGGGGATATGCAACATTTCAACTCATTCCTTAGAATAATTTCCCCGTTATGTTGAATTTTCCCTATTTATCATAAAATATTGCATTTGATTGCATATCTACAAATTTCAAAATATTGACAGCTCTTTATTTGCCACAGAAATGTTGCTGATCATGCAATCAGTGCAAATAAAAAAAACCTGTAGATTTGAAATAAATATCGTTTTCTACATTGTTGTAATGTAAAATAAGTATATATAATATTCCTCAGTGGCAAAAAATAGAAAACTAAAGTTTTAAAAAATTCCACTGTCGTAATATTTTATTAATATTCGTTATTTTCAAATGTGAAATATAACCTCTGTATTTGCAATAAGCGAGAACTTTTATTAGTCAGATCTTATAATATGGCTTTACAAAATCTAACACACTTTTTGAAAAATGAAAATTTTTATTTCGTAATAATTATTTTGTCGAATTTAACAATTAAATTTTACAAGCACTTGAATTATTTCTCTTAATTTATAGATGATGAACTTCATATTCCCTGATAAGATAAGGGCCATTTGTGTTTGTTTAAATTTACTGGTGTTTAACGGCACAAGGTCTCTTACACAAGTTTGAAATTTTATTGCATTAATCTGCCGTAAATGTATAGAATGTATTTAATCACAAATAGAATAAGAAATTTGGGTATCAAACATTATTAATTACGCATTTAATATTAATATTTTGTATTAACCGAATTGCAATAAAATATTATTATTTTGCAATTCTTTGTATCGACTTAAAAACCTTGGCTTAAATTTTTTTCTTTCGAAAATGATATTACTGGAGTAATATTAATTATTTGTGCTTATTATTTTAGCAAATAATTGAGGCGATATCATCTAAAGTTTTTTTTATAAATAATTCTATTAATAATCTTCTGCAAAATGTTCTGAAGACTTTAATATAACAGATTTTATATTTTCCTATGACTATTAACTTTTTGGAAGATGTCTCTACATTCTAACTAATTTTACACGATTGTTGCAGGATCAGTTAGAATGAATTAACACGCTGATTTTTTTAAAATTAAAATTTTTTAAATTTAAAATTTTTGTTTATATTACGATTTTTAATCTTTGACAGAGTTCCGAGTTTTTGTAATATAGTTGCAATCTCTATCCTGCCAGTCAACACAGTAATATTATAAATTATCCGTAATACGCTCATGAATATTTAAATGTTGCCGATTGAAATCCTCGGGTGATTTATTACCTGATATTTCATTTGAAAATAGACCAGAATTTTGTTTATTGATTTAATTTATTTAACACTACCTTCAAAATATTTACTTTTCTTCAAGTAACATAAATTAGTATTTGAAAATTAATTTTTTAATCTGAATGTCTTTATTTTTTTTCGGAAGTCGACACTTTGTCTGTAGTCCAATAATAAAAAGTAGTGGATTGTAGGTTTTCAAAAGTTTATTATGGAACTTAACAAAGATATGCTATTAAATTATTAAAGCATTAAAATATTGCAACTTCGGATCACACCCTCGCTTAATAGGAGGCAAATGTGAGTAATAGTAAGAGAATTTCGTCATTTGCTTATTACAGAAGCAACAATACATGGTCCAGCTCCTTGAGAACTCAGTCTGAACTAATGGATTTCTTCTTTGTCCACCGAGGGAGGGGCTGGCGCAAAGTAGTTTGAGTAACTTCCAAAATTCTTCCCTGCCATAACGTTTATTCATCTTATTTCCATTTACACATATTTGCTGATAAACATATTATAATTCGTGTTGAAAGTAATGTGTAAGACCATATGAAATATTATCCGGTATTTCTATTATGTAATATTGTAGTATCGAATTTTTTAATATGAGAAAGTTTGTCAGTTTTCTTACCTATATTCTGATACTTTCACATCTAAAAATATGCTTTCTACTTTATTCTCTTTGCTTTATTTTCAATCTCGTAGATGACGCTAAGATAGTTCAATTTATTCCATACGAGGACGAGGCACATTGACCAAACATTGTAGATTATTCAGCTTTAAGTGCGGGAAATCTGAAATTAGTTTAGGTTAAGTTTAGTTTAGTTATATTAACGTCCCGTTTAAAGCAACTCGAGGGCTATTCTGGGACGGACCTCGCAATTTTGAACCAAGATCAGATGACGAGGGCAACACCTGAACTGGCACCCCCCTCTCCACACCACACCAGCCGGAGGACGTTTGGCCTGACAGATTTAACGGGCAAGAGACCCCCTCACACGACGGTTATTCGGTGGAATCGAGTCTCGAACCTGAAACCCTCCGGTTCCGAAGCCGAGACCTTACCACCAGGCCACCGCGGCCCCCAAATTAGTTTAGGATAATTGTCTGCAGAGGAGTAGTTTGGAGTCGTTTTGCATTGATTTGTCACATTCTTTGCTTTCATATCTAATTAATGTTTTCTTTGTTTTTAAAGTGTGATAATAATCTTATAGTGGTTTGGTTTAATTTTGCTGGTGTCTTCCTTAGATTTTAATTTTGAAATATCATTATTGTGTTATTCATATTAATAATTACTCAATAATAATATTAATATTGTTATTTTAATATCATTGCTTATATCATTAAAGCAATAATAATAAATAAAAATATTAATATTATTAGTATGTAATTATAATAATATATTCTTGTCTTCAAAGCCCTCGATTTTTGGGGGATTTTCGGTTCACGAGAGGTCAATATTTGAACGAAAGTAAGATCCCTTACAGAAAAAAATCCCTGATTTGAGTCTCTGTCTGATTGTGGTCCTTGATAAAGGATTCAAGTAAGATGCTTCTTTCTAATTCATTTACTGCTTTTAAAATAATTTATTTCTAATTTGGTTTGGTTTGGCTAATATTTCTATTTAGTATTGACCAAATTTTTTGTGTTTAAATGTTCCTGCTTGAATACTGAACAGCCTTAACTATCCAAACACGTTGAAAAGGTCGATTTTCGCGAAAAGTGACATTTTCCAAAACTTCTTTTATTGGGTAGACCAGTCCTTGAACTACCCATAACAGGTTGACTTTTGTCTCTACGTTCATTAGAAGTCAAGATATTAATATTTTCTTAATGATCGGTAAACCGGAAGTGAACATTTAAATAATCGGAAGTACCGATTTTAAGAGCCCCCCCAAAAAAATTAAGAATTTGTATAAACAGAAATTTAGTTTAAAACACGGAAAATATTGCCAATGAGAGTTTTAATGTTGTTTTGTGGAAATTTGTAACAAAATATGTCTTTGTTGAGTTCTGAAACCTAAGCTTAGGAGTATTTTTGTCTGTAATACATTTTAATGAAGGTTTTATAGGATTATTGAATATCCTTAAGGTTGTTGGCGTGTAAACTAGCAAATTCAGTTAGAGCATTTGCTGTGATCAACAAAGACAGAATAAATGAATCTAAGCAGTATTCACTTCCAAATTTAAAAATTACCAGAAAAAAATAAAATGATTAAAAAAGGCAAATTATTAAAAGATGAGGAGGAAGAAGGCATAACCTATAAATGCTGTGAATTTTAAGTACTACAATAACAGCAATTTATTATTAAAACAAGTTGCTGTGTACTCTAAATGCATTTTTCTCAAAACTGATTTTTACTCATTTGTTGCTCACTTCAAATCAAATTACTCAAAATATAATTATCATATGAAATTTGATGGACTTTATACTATTTTTTAAGGAATGAATTAAAAAATTTAGATTTAGTGAGTAGTTTTTAATTTACACGTTATTGTTTGAATAAATAATGTCATAAATTTACTAAAAATTTCAGGATAAATCTTCGATTGGTTGTAAAATTTTCATTTATTATTAGAACCATACGATTGTAGTTCATTCCTTAGAGAAAACTAGGTAGTTACTTTTGGTATAAGTTTTATTTGAATCAGAATTACAGTTTTTGATGCAGCCAATGTGAAGTTTTGTAAGAATTTGATTAAAATTAAGCTATTAAATGCCAGTTTTCAAAAAGTGTCATTGTTTTTTCAAATATTGTCCTCCTATTAATACTTTTCAATGGCATTAAAACAATAAATATGGTTAAAGTATGTCTGCATCTAAGAAAGCGTTCTGAGATTGTTCTGATTTCTTAGAAAATTCGTGTCCATGTATTAATTTAAAATAAAATAAAGAATAAAAATAAACCAAGTTTTAATGAATCACATCTTTAAGGTAAGTCAGTGAAGATATGCGTTTACTCATTTACAATCTCGAGGATATTACTTCAATTTGTCTGAAGGTAGCAATATCCTCTGATCAAATCTATTTACAAAGAATGACTAAATTATAATCGGTGATGATATTACGAAATTTCCTGTAGTCTGCTTTATATAAGATCGAGAGCAGTTTCCCAATAAATTTTCAAAAACAATCAGACCGCGATTTCCTTTCTTTTTCAACCGCAGCAGAGTGGCATCATCAGAGCGATTCAGAAGCGTACGTTTGATGGCGTCATTCATTGGCATTCAGTTCCAAGTCATTAGCCTTTGTGTTTGCATCTACTCGCCATGACCCAGTGAGATCAAATGACCATTTATTCCCTTCATAAACCGCGCTACAAATCAGTTTTGTATTTTACTCTGGATGCTTAAAATTGCTTATCTGCGACCTTGATATTATTCACACGCGCGTCAAAATTATATGTAGATTGCATTGAATGTGCACGTGTAAATCGCAAATGATATAGAAGGTGTCGAAGTATACTGTGCACGTGTAAAAGGAAAAATAGTATAAAGGGTCTCAAAATAAAGTGCGTGCGTGTAAATGAAAAATGATATAGAAGGTATCAACATATTGTGTGCACGTGTAAATGACAAATGATATGGAAGGTCTTGAAATATAGGAGAAAATGATATAGGAGGTCTCTGAAATTCTAGAAATGCCTAGAATTTCTTCAACATTTGAGCCTAATTATTTTAAGTAAGAAAATGCTCCTTGTTATGTCTTTTGTTGTGATGAGTCCGATATATTTCGCTTTTTTTCCTTTGGATCCACACTAAATCATATTTTAAGCAGGCCTGCATCGCAAACGAATTACTAAAAAATCAATTTCTTCCTTAAGATGCGCCCACACCCAATTTTGGACTCGAGGAGAATTATCCGATTGGAGGGGGTAGCAACCAGACCAAAGAAGGTCGATCCTCCAGTCTCGATTCCTTTGCTATTTGCTTTCTTAGAGAAAAATAGGTTTAACAACTTATTTAATAACTAGCCACCTTTTGGAGACCAGCCGGTTCGCCAATCTTACTCTTATTTAAAATATTCATTCAAATACTTTATATAACGTCATTGTCAATTAAATACTTTATGTAACTTGTCTTTTAATAGCTACTTCATCAACATATTTTTAAGTTTCAAATTTTAATAGTCATATAATTCACTCATGCAGTTATAAAGGCCTTAATCCCGTAATGTAATTTATGTCTCTTTAATTATCTGTCAGATTTCGCAAAATTTCAAATTTAAATTAAAGTGGAAATGATTAAACTGCAAATTGATATAAAAACTTTTTTTACCAAAACCAAGCATTTTTTAAATATGAGTAAAAGAGAATCATTATGTGTATTAAAAAATAATTTTAGTAATTTTCAAGAGTTATTCAACAAAAATTACTTGTATTCATCATAAAATGCATGTTTTAGTTTTACTTTCAAAAGGATTTAAATGATACAAATAGTATTTTATTTTATTATGGTCTATAAACATAATTAAAAGATTATTTAGTCAAAATTTTATAAAACTTTTAGTCCTAAAGAATCATATTCTACGAAATATTTTTGTCACTTTAATTTTAAATGAAGTCAATAAACTTTCAATTAACCCTTGAAGTCAATAAATAAATGATGGTTTCTGTCTTCTGTTAGGAAATTTGATCGGCTTATGAAGTCGATCAAATTAAATATAAATTCTTGGAACAATCAACATTTTCATTCTTAGGCCAGTCAGTCTTGAGAAGTCATGGGTGTTGATTGGGATATCATCTTTGGAATGGAATTGATTTAAAATTACTCGTTTTTATTGAATAGCGATCTTTAAATATTCATAAATCATTCAGTTTTGAAGACAGAGTTGATTGAAGTTGATCTCTTTTTATTTAAAAGCTAAATATTCTTCATTTTAAAAATCCTTTATAGACTCTTATTATATTCTATGTAGTTATTTGCTTCATTTAGACCCTTTTTATAGATGCATTTCTATTCTTAAATTTTTAGAAATTAGCTGTTGGACATTGAATTAAAAAATATATATATATTAAACAATGTTTGTTTTAAATAAAGCCGATTTATTTAATTAATAATATTCTAAAAATTGCAAAATTTTATCTTTGCTTTTTCTTTTTAGAAAAAAAACATAATTTATATTTATTTCGTTTCAGACACGCGCTCAAAATTACATTTTTATATGTTTAATTTGCAATAATTTATTTTTTATTTGAGTTTTTGGCAATCTGATGGCAACATGTTGATAAGAGAATTTTTTTTCCTTGTACACATGCAGATTAAATTTTATTGTTTTGTCCGAAATATATACTCTTGAAAAATATATTAAAAATATTTCGCTAAAAATAGAATTTTAAGCTATGTGTTAAAGCACTGATACCATTAGAAATTATTTGATCTTTAATTTGATCCAAAAATCAACTTTGTGCAATAATATTTTCGGAAGTTATAGCAGAAAAACGTCGAAGTTTCGCTTACTTTTTAATTAATTCAAATTCTAATAAGCAATTTGAAAAAGGGGCTCCTATGTGCACATTCCGGATCTTCAAAGTATACATGTACCAAATCTGGTAGCTGTAGGTCCAACGCTCTGGCCTGTAGAGCGCCAAAACACACATTGAGTTTTATTATAAGTATAGATAAAGACGGTGAATACAAACCATGTCAATCAATTAAAATATATAATTAGATTTAAGCAGACCTGCATGTAGAAAATTGACTGAAAAATACTTAGCATTTCTTCCTTCAAATACACCCACACCCAATTTTGGATTCCGATGAAAATTGCCCACTTAGGAGGAGGTGGGGTCGATTGTAGCCGGACCAGTGAAGGTCATTTTTTATTATTCGTCTCTACTGCTGTTTACCTTCTTAAGGACAAATAAGCTTAAAAACTAAGGTAATAATAATTAGAATGAATACAACCCTAATAATCAATCAAAATATGCAATAAGATGTGTGTGTGTGTGTGTGTGTGTGTGTGTGTGTGTGTGTGTGTGTGT
>JAPMOQ010037330.1:3203848-3235124 GCA_026543055.1 Argiope trifasciata | reverse complement strand
TGTGTGTGTGTGTGTGTGTGTGTGTGTGTGTGTGTGTGTGTGTGTGTACACGCTCTCAATGAACCGTTTTAAAAATATTTTTTATCAATTGTGTTTCCGTAGTTAACTTTTCACATTTTTACCCCAAATTTTTGTTTGTTAATATCTTGCTGTGCTTAGTATGCTAATATCGTTACATTTATATTTTGCTTCGTAAAATTCGAACTTAATAAGCTACAAATTAAATTTCTAAGTTATGTTTTCTCATATATGCAGATAGTTTATTGCTACTTTTCACTCAAATTAGTTTACAACTGTAATCTTTCTCGTCTATACTATAATATTTAGTAATTTCTGATTTTTTTTAAAAATTTAATTTGTGTCATGTTGTTATTACCCACAATGCTGGAATTTTGTAACTAGTTTTTCATTCATTTTCTGACATCTTAAAATTTTTACTTTTCTCATATATTTAATTGCAATGCACTATTATAATTTGAAGCTTACTAAACAGTTAATTGATACGTTCTATTAAATCTTGATTCCATACTAAAACTTAATCCTATGAGTGATTTGTTTTGCAACAGTCAATATATATAATCATTTACCATAGTCTTTTCAACAGTCAATATATATAATCATTTACCATAGTCTTTTCAACAGTCAATATATATAATTATATACCATAGTCTTTTCAGCAGTCAATATATGTAATCATATACCATAGTCTTTTCAGCAGTCTATATATATAATCATATACCATAGTCTTTTCAACAGTCAATATATATAATCATATACCATAGTCTTTAAAGCTAGGTACAGATAAAAATATCCCCATCCTTTTGGTCAGCATAATTTTTTTTATTTCTACATTAACTGGCTTATCAATATACGATTAAAGTTAAATTTAATTAAACTTGATAACGGGATTATAAAAATATTTACATTTTATTGTCCTGGATTGAAGGAAAGATTAATGCACTGTGGTCTGTAATTTATATCAGTGTATATTTATGCTGATTCAAATGGTAAGTTGCTAAAATTCTCAGATTTAGATCTTCTATTATAACTTAGTTACTAAATAAGTTATGAACCATATCCGAAATGTTGTTAACAGAGCCACCCATTTAAACGAGCTCATCTTATACTAGATAATATTTTCTTCGTTTATGAAAATAAACGAAGTCAGAGAAATCGATATTTTTGTAGAAAATACAGAATTAGTGTTAGTTTACAATCTTAAGAGATTTGGTGATTGATTACTTCAAAGTTTTATGCAACAGTAAATATTTTGGTTTTTAAGATAAAGTATGATGTCAAGAGTAAATTCTTTCATTTTCATATTAGATGACGTATATTTTTGTTTTTCTTGACCTCTCTGTTGTCTTTAGATTAGATATAGCGACAGAAAAAAATTTCAGCAGCTATCATGTTCTAGATATTTGTACGATTAAAATAATAATAAAAAAAACACAAACTTAAACAGCAATTGTTGATAATGTGTGTAGTGAAAGAGTGATCGGAGCGATATGATGACAAGTTTTGTAAACATCGCTGAAATTCAAGGGAATCAAATTACAAAAGCCGTCTATGAGTTCGCAAAAAAAAACAACAACATTGAATCAGATAATAGATCATGAAAAAATAAACTAGAGCGTAGTATTTTAAACGATTTTCCACTACCATTTCATAGACTGTTTCAAAGATCAATATGCTAAATAAATATCTTTGAAGAAATTTCAGTTGTACTGTATTTCTAAGAACATCTGAAATGTTATGAATGATATTTTTGCATCGGAAATTCTTTGCACAACAAATTGCAAATTTAAATAGAAAGTTTCATCAAAACATCAGCATACTATTCTAAAGTTTTCTTATAAAATAATTTACGATTAAATGATACAAAAACACAATCGAATTTTTTAAAACACTTGTAAAATCAGCTTCAATTGAATCTAACCGAGCCAAAGATGTGTTTTCATTTGTCAATACATTTAGAATATTTTAAATTATTCTACTAACTGGATTAAAAACATATAATTATAGTGACAAGGTTTTTCTATCACTTTCATATTCCCTTGTTCAGGTTTGGACTCGGGGCTCGAATTTGTTTGTCCTTTTTGAGTGGGTTTTTCTGACACTTTGACACGTTTACCTATAACAGGAAATGCAATATTTTTAATCTTAAATACACAAAAAACTTTTCATACCTTTCCTAATTCAAAGATTAATTTCTTCATTCATTGGTAATATAAAAACTACTAAAACGCTTCCATCTGGAGATCTAATTGAGACCTCAACAAAAGCTCAGATTGCTGCTATCCAGAAATTAACAAAACTTGGAGACTTTCCTGTAGAGGTAAATCCTCACAGGGCACTGAATTTTTTTAGAGGGTTTATCCCTGATTTAGATCTTTTTGATTGTTCAGAGACTGAAATCGTTCAGAAATTGCATTCCCAAAAAGTTTGTGCAGCGCATCGTATAAAAATTAAACGTAACGATACTTTGATACCTACTAAACACGTCATTCTGACCTTCAATAACCTTGAACTTCCGAAATTTATACTGGCTGGCTACATACAATCAAAAGTTAAACTTTATGTACCGAATCTTCTGCGTTGTTTAAATGTCAGAGATTCGGACATTCACAGAGAACTTGTCGTGGCATCTTCATGTGCCAAATGCTTAGCTGATGACCAGGAAGCTTCAGCTAGTAGCTCACAGACTTTGAAATGTTTAAACTGCTCTCGATCCCACCCTGCTTATTCTCGTGACTGTCCTAAATGGAAGATGGAGAAAAAAATCTAAAGCCTGAAAATTAAAAGAAATATTTTGTACGCAGAAGCGAGAAAGTTTTAGACAAACCTGGCCTTTCCTTTGTGGTGCCATGCAATCAACATTAAAATGCACTGGCTCTCATATTGACATTATCAATATCAATGCCTGTTTCTGTAAACATTCGGCTCATAAATTAGTTAAGAGCAATAACTCTCATAAAACTGAAACGAATTGAAAAAATCCTTCTACTTCGACAAATTCTCCGCCTATCTGTCAATCCAACTCGGAGGAAATTGAAACATAAAGATTCGTCAAAATCTCGAGTTCGGATTTTTTACTATAATTTCTCCATGTATGTATCGTATGTGAAAACACGAAAAATAAAAGAAGCCGGTCAGAGGTTAAATGATTATGTATGCCAATGTTGACGCATCTGTATATGAGTGCATGGGGTTGAAAAATAATTATAACAAATTAAATTGCTATCAAATAGCAAATTAGATAACAGTTTCTAAAAGGTTCTACGTTATAACTGTTGACCCACTCACTCACCATTGCATAAAAATTACTATAATTTTTTTTATCCAAGAAATTATAGTTTAAATATTATTAAATAATAACAAAATACTCCAGACATTAACTTTTTTCTGCACTATTTTTACTTTCTCGTATATGAAGTATAGAAGAATCATACCAATCATCGTTACTTAAAAAAGGATATCAAACTCAAAATTTCACCAAATTTTCACATTCAAGATCTCTCCGAATTTAAAGAACACGTTTCAGTTGGAAAAAATACTTTTACAAAAAAAGCTTTGATCAAAGAGGAAATTTGGTATATGGTCTTTATACCAAATTTATGGATTTCTATCAAATTTTGAAGAAAATCCGTTTAGAAGTCTGTCCAGCTATTCGTATGTAAGTTAAAACAATAACTACTCAACAAAAAGAGTTAGCTGAATAAATATCGATACACAGAATTAAAGTATAGACTAGACCAGGGGTCGGCAACCTGCGCCTCTCAAACCGCGCATGGCTTTTTGGATGTAAATTTGTGGCTCTCTAGTTTCATACAAATTAATAATCTACAAGAAAAATTCTTAAAAATAGAAATGAGATAAATTATGAGTCAATTGGAATTTATGCTGGATCGCTTTAAATGCAACTGCTAGATTTGAAAAACAAAGACTTGTGGGGTGGCAAGTTCACAGAACTTGAGCAAATAGGAAGAGTTGAAGGTTCAGAAATGCATGCACTTTGCGCACCACTAGTGGACAGTTCTAAAAGAAATTTCTCAAGGCCCTTATATTCGATGTCTTCTAGTCTTCCAGAATGCTACAGTGAGGTGAAAAAGTTGACATATGGAGCGCTGGGGTTGATATATTCGTGTTGATATATTTGGGTCGATATATTCGTGTGAGCAAGTTTTCTCTTGCAAGGATATTACAAAAAGTAAATTTAGATGTCAACAAACAAATAAAAATCTAGAATTGGGCTTGAAACTAAAATGCCCCAAGCTATAAGGTAGATTTAATCAAACTTTCAAAAGGCGAGCGAAGCCATGCTTCCATTGATGTATCTATCGATATTTGTGTTTTATATGATTAAAGATTATTCCGTATTTAAAGCCATTTATTTTAAATCAAATATTATAATATTAAATCCCAAAAAAAATTAATGGCTCTTTTAAAACTGAAAAGGTTTGTATATTGTTGCTTTTGCCTCTACTGTTTCAATAGGTTGCCTACACCTAATTTAGATCATACTGGTTATAGAACTTAAAATGGCTAAATTGAAATTGGATAGAAATATGTTATGCTCTTATATTTCATTAAAAGTCGTTATGAAGTTTCAGAGAGTATTACATAAATTATATCCAAATTAAATATGAAATTTGAAAACCATCAAAATGATGGTCTTGGTAGTTCTAGAGTAAAGAAAGCTTCAAAATTAAATACAGATTATTTTTCTTCTTGAAGGACTTTGAAATATTATGTTTTGTAAACCTACTTGATAAAATTCCCATGCCATTATTTTCTTTTTATTTTATCTAACTCCTTGGAATGACGATAGATATTGAAATGCATAATGGTTGTGTTCGATACAATAAATCAGTACAAAAATATACAAATCATAATTTTAACGCATCAGTAAAAATTCTAGGAATTTATTTTACAAAAGTTTATTAAAATACAATACAGAATGATAGTATGGCACTTAAAAGTAGTAATCACAAAATACGTAAATGGATATAATAAAAGGGTACATATGCTAAATATAGTGGAAATGATAGCAATAAATATGAAAATAAATAAATGAGAAGTGAATATTTATGGAATGAGTGAATAGTTATCTATGTCATATATGGAAATAATATACAGTTGTTTAAAATACACTACTATCGCCTAAAGATATTTTTTAAAATGACTTCTGAAGCACTTTTGAAAAATTGAATAGTATGAAAAGTTAATTTTCTATCTTCTAATTATTTAAATTCTCATAATATTTGATTTTTATTTAAAATTGTAAGTTGTTCATTAACATCTTTGTTTTTTAAAATTGTTATTTATTTTTACTTATAAAAAAGCATTATTGAAAATAATTTTATTTATTTTAAAGTCTTAAGGTAGAAACTTCTCTAAATTCAATGCTTCTTAGCAATAATTCTTGACATTAAAGGAATCACGGCAAGTACAGAGATTGATGACGAAAACGATTATTTTTATAGTAGCTGCCCAAATTTAGAATAATATTAACACAAAAGAATGTAAGTTATCTTTACAATGTTGATCAATAATCTGAATATATGCAATATTGTAATGGTATTGTAAAAATATTGTTGGTCAGTTTATTGTAACATCGAAATTTCATCAGGAGCCGTTTCATTACAGATGAAGTAATATAGTCAATGAATATTATCGTTCGAAATAAATCATTAGAAAATCCTTGGAAATGACAGGCAATTCAAGAGATTTGCAACGAACGCTGATGAGAAAAAAAAGGTACTAATGTTTTAATTTAGTTGAAAGTTAAAGTTAAATTAAATTATTAAAAATATGATTTTCAATGCATAAAAATACATATTAAATTGCTTAGCTGCCATACAAATGCCAATTTCTGGATAATAAATATCACCCAACAAATAAATCCAATAAAATAAAGTTATAATTAATTTAATAGATAAAATCGCATGCTAGCTTGTCGCCTTCAATCCAATTATGGACTTTTGGTGGTTGCAGTAGATCCTCTGGATTTGATTAAATTGTTTCAGCTTTTATTCTTTGTCTTTAGGTGAAATTCTCCTTTTCAGTATGATGGATGTGCTTGTGTCTCCAAAAAAAAGTGGTTATTCTATTGACTTCCTTCATCAAAGGAAATTAGAAAAAGGATATAAATACTGATACTTATTATCTAAATGTTTACATCAGAGGTAAAAAAAGACATTGAAATTTCTATGTACATGTAAGAAGATATATAAATGATATTCAATGTATATTCAAATGATTTAAAATACAATTGATTATCTGCAAGATCAATCACTGCTGTTCTTGGGAAAGTATGTACATTTTCTGACGAAATTAGAGTAAATTGTGCGGTAATGATTATCAGTAACTGTCTGAACAATTGTTCTTATCTCGAATAATAATTTGGATAATCACTGTAGTCATCACAGCGGGCGTTTTCTGCAATCCAACTGAGATACGGCGCAACTTTGGTGTACACACCAGGATATTCTTTGTCACCGCATTTGTATCCGAAAGACACAATTCCCACTTGCGTGTGCCTTCCATTTTCGACAGCGGTTAAAGGACCTCCAGAATCACCCTGGAATAAATAAAAATTGTATTTAATGATTTTTTTTTCAGTGAAATGGTAAAAAGTGCAAACAATAAAATGACGATAGCATTAAAAAGAGCTGTTAAGAAATTCGAGAGTTAATGAACTGGAAGGACGTAAGGCTTTATAAAGGGCTAAATAGGTGTTTGTTTTTGTTGAAACACAAATGCTAGCGCATTAACAAAAGCACTAAGAAAATACGCAACTCAATTGTTAAATTAATTCTCATTTATATTAAAAAATACAAATTTAATGCTTGTTGAAACCAAATAATTTTTACATAAGGATTATTTTTATAATAAATGTATCACTCTCCTAAGATGAAATCTTACTGTGTCACTATCAAAATAGTTTTTAATAAGTGAAAAAGTATTCTGATAGTGACAAAAAATTTCTTTAAAAAATATTGAAATTTTTAGAGAATTTATTTTTTGAAAGATTTTTTAATGAATAAAAAATAATTAATCAAATAAAAAAAAATTCATTTCAGAATTATTATCTAATAAATTTTAATGCATTGTTTTAAAGATAAAGGTCTATAAGAAGTACTATAATTATTTATGACAATTTTAATTTAAGACAGAAGTACTTGCTGTAATATTTTTTGCGATTGCTTCTATCAATGTGGGATCTCTACCCATAACTTGTTTAAGATTATATATATTAGAATGTATGACTAAATCTCTAAAACCTGACGTGCTTTAACGTGAATGTGGCACATTTTAATATATGTTTAATAATATTTAGTGTATAATACAGGAAGTTACCTAATTTCCTAGACTAAAAAGTCTACACTAACTTAGAGGATTCCGTCACATGTATGTGCTGACATAAATATAAATGTGAATAGTTAAGAATGATTTAAATTTTAGTTTTTAGATTCTGATGAGCCAGATGTTAAGCAAACCTTCAATAAAAATACAATGGAAATAAACTATAAATTGTATAATACAGAAATGCGTGACTAATTTTTCATTTAAGGAAAATTTATAGTGGCGTATGTATTTATGACGTTATAACTGCCTGATATCATACCTGACAAGCATCTTTCCCTCCATTGGGATCTCCGGCGCATAGCATGTTGGATGTGATTCCTCTAGGAAATCTGTTGGAGGCCACTTGGAAGTAGGACTCGTTGCAGGACTTTCTGGGAAGGATCGGAAACGAGGCTTCCTTCAATACACGACTAGTCTTGCCACCTGAAATAAAGTTACATTATACATGGTTTTATTCTATTTTTTGCATATTAGCATTTTGCTGTTTAAAAACAATTGTCTAAAGCGTGAACTTTTTCTGACTCGAATTATAAATATCTTGGATTTAATGTGCTCTATACTGAAAATAAAGCATGAAATATGTGTTATATCATACATATCATTAAAGTAATCTCAGAGAAAGTCGAGCATTGCTAAAAGTGAACAATTTCTGTGAGTATAAGAAAAAAAAATTGCAAAAAGAACTCTTTATTTAACTTTATGTTGCGGGTAATGAACTATAACTTAGGTTGAGCCAATGTATATCCTTTATTGTTCATGTTTATTTATTTATAGTTTATTTATTTACTTATTTTTCTTATTCATTTATTTTTCTCCCTATGCTTTAATTTTTCTTACTTTAATTTTTCTGACTTCAAAGTTAAACTGCCTAATTTTGACAAATTTTATTATTTACTAATGATGTTTCAATTATGCTTTTACTATGGTATATTATGTTGGCTCCTCCACTTGAGCCATTTAAACCTCCTTCACTTTTTCTATTTACTGCAGCTTCTTTATTTTATTTCAATGTTGTTGTTGAGTTTTTTTGCGCTGCCTTTAGCTTCTTATGCATCTAGTACATAAGCATAGGAAAGTTCAGCCCACCTCTAATCATCATCAGAATATATATCATCTAAAAGTTGTCCCATAATTTTCGTAAGATTTGAATTTGCCATCAGTCGTGCTATAAAGTGTTGGCAATCCTATTAAAAAACTGTTTCATAGCGTATAGTTTAGCGTTAGGAAAAATGGAGAGTTATAAGAGCGTTGAATTTCCTCCTTCAATAGACACTTGCTTGTTAGGTTTGCTGGTGTATATCTTTAATTTCAAATGACCTCCATAGAAAGAAATCTAATGCTGTTAAATCACACCAATTTTCAAATTTTCGAACTGTGGTTTCCAGACTTACCCCAAACTATACTTTTATTAACTCTAAACTATCAGGTATCAAGTGATTTTTTAATAGCGATGCCAACACTTTGTATAACAAATGATGGAAAATTCAAATCTTGCGTTAATTGTGGTACACTTTTTAGATTCGCACTGCTTGATTTTCTTAATTACTTTTTTAAAAATCAGTGTTAATTTGGATAGGAGAGTTATTAAGAATCTAGCTTATAACAAAATTTTAAACACATAATTTTGGCATAGAATAATTCATAATTCTTAATTTTGACCACAGAATTGTAACAAAAAAATTTTAAAAATTGGAGAACAAACTGAAGATAAACAGAAATAGACTCCACTTAAAATATTTCTGCAATAAATTTTATTTAAATGTTTAACTCAAGTCGGCTTTATTGGCAGTTTTTGTTTTCAGATATTAAAAAAGACGACAGTTCATTCTTTGAGATCACATGCATCTTTTTTTTTAGCCATCACATTCGTAGTTGTGAAATATAATTTGAAAAGTTGCATTTCTTGTTGTTTTATTCGATTACCCTAATTACCAACAAAATAAGAATTGAAAGAGTAAATGACATAAGCATAATTATAATTTAAATGAAATTTTTATTTTTTAAAAAAAATTGTGCTTAATCTTGTAGCCATCCTGTTATGTTCAACAATTTTTTGAACTTATTTATATCTACTGAAATTCATTTTAACATTTTAGAAATTACAGCTCCAATGAAATTTTATCGGACTTTCATTTGAAAATATATATATTTCTTCCATCATATAAGAGCTTTAATAAATTGACGTTTATTACAAAATTAAAAATTATGTTTTTGTTGTACTATAGTACATATGTTTCCTCTTAAATTAGTCAGAGTATTTAATTTTAGTGATTTTAGAAAGGAGCTTCATTAATCTAGTCTACATGTTCTAGTTTCCGGAACAATATCAAGGTTCCTCTTCCTTATCAGAATTATTATTTCCGTTAGGCAGGTCGGCCATATCACACCAGCTTTTTATTCTTAAATGTTATTGGCAATTTTTCAAAAAAAAAATATAAATGAAATTCATTTTTTTCCTTCGACTAGGTCAAGTGTCAATGAACCTTATACATCTTTCTAGTTTTGGTATTATTTCTTAATCGAATTCGTAACAAATGGGTTATAAAAGACATAGTTTTTTAAAAGATTACATGAAAAGTATTTGATATTTTAAGAATGCTTTGAAATTTTAAGTATTTTTTACATTCTTATTGTTTTTCAATATACAAAATTAATGGTTATTTACCTTTGTGTTTTCTCAATTTCTTAATAAAAACTGATTTAATTTTAGTCTAAAAATAAAATTGCAATCTAAAATACTTTAATAATATTGTTTACGAATGCTTTATTTAGTGATAATTAATCATTTAAAGAGAAAACATGTACACATTGTATTTTTTAGGGTTGTTACGTAAAATATTTTTTTCATATTGGGGCATCTTGAAAATAATCTAACAAATATGTTTAAAATTTGCTATTTTTTTAATTTATGATTTTTATTATATGCGTTGATTTATTTAGCCAATAAATTAGATTTACTTCGCTTATTTTCGAAACATATTACAGCTTATAATCAAATGATTATTTCAGACTTGTATAATGCCCATTCTTCTTGTAAAAGTTTTGTATTTTCTAGAATACGAGAAGAGTAATTGACGCGAAGTAAGGAAAGTAGAGAAACATCTGAAAAGATAATAAACTTTCCATCTTTCAGTTTTATCAAACACGATTTTTTAAATTACGAGAAAGAACTTTCTTGAATTAAAAAAAATATATACAATCTTAGTGAATTCTCTTTTCAAAAGAGAAAGTTAGATGATTGCCGAATTTTTATATTTTAATGAAACTTTCATATCTGTCAGAAATTCTCAAAAAAAGTGTAATTGGTGGTTGTATTGAAACTGAAATATTTTTTAATTCGTAACTGTTCCTTTTTTTAACATGTAATGAATAATGCATAATGAATAAGCTCAATGAACATATTTTGTAGATGTTAATAAGTAGTATAAAGGGATTAATAAATTATGTAGGAGTTAATCAAATATCCTCTAAACCTTCATTAGGAATAAATATTAAAAAAAATTTAAACTCATGATTTACCAATGACAAACTCTGAAACTTGACTTAGACTTATGTTTTTCGGAGGTTATTTTTCGTTTTTGGACTGTTCAGTATCATCTATATGACGTGCAGCTGTCTCTAATTTTCATTTATGTATATTTCGAAATTCTGTTAAAATTACTATTATAATGTTTTCCTTGACAACTTGCATGTATCTTAGAAATCTTTCTGATGATTGTAGCTCTTGAAGGCTAAAAAACTTAACGAAATCATACACATATTTTCAAAATCAACAAATATTGCATCTGCTGTGCTACGATTTTAATTATATTATTAGCAATTCAGTTAATTGTTTTTTAAATTTTATATTTTGGTAATGGTTTGCCTCATGTTGATCCGCCTACTTTAAAGGGTATTAAAACACTGAAGGCTGCCAGGGAATTTTAATTCTTGCCAAAGATCTATATTTTGTGACATGGAACTGCAAAATAGATCTTATAAAATTCATTCATGAGTACTTACCATAAGATTCGTCTCCCCAGCCCATGACGGTGACCTGTTTACCCTCCAGATCTTCATCTTTTACGAGTGGCAATGATGGCGAAGGCAGGCATACTGGCATCACGTATTCGTTGAAGTCCACGGCTCGCTCCAATCTTAGTAAGGCGATATCATTGTAGTAGTACCGCTGCTGATAGTCGGGATGTCTCAGGACATACATCACCACATACTCGGCCACTGCTTCTCTTGCTGTGTGGGTGCCCAACATCACCACAAAGGAGGCAGACCTTTCGAAAAAATTGCCCCATTTTAAATTTCAAATCATATTTAACGCGATAACTTATAACCACGAATCAGATATCATGCACTATCTGATATTATTATTCTGATATTCTAATATTATTAGAGATTTTCCAAACATTATCTTTCTAGTTTCTATTACAATGTTATAATATGCATTAATTCTTTGTCTTATGCACTAGACAGGATGAAAAAATATATTGATATAATTGTTTGCTTTCCTTGTCCAGTATTACAAATATCATAAGATATAGATTAAGATATTCTAAATGTTATTGATAAAACTTATGTAAACATGTAAGTTCCCATGAGTTTTGTAGAATGCCTTTTATCGACTTTTTTTGTCAAATAATTGTTTCTCTTTTACTGTTACAGTTTGTCTCCTATTTTTTAAAGTTTTTATTGGCAATTAATTACCTGAAATATAATCTTTTTGATCCCCTCAAATCAACCTTCAATTTTCATATATTATCACACTAAATTTTCTTTCCGTTGTTGATACTTATAAAGTATCATTTTTATTTTCAAATAATTAAGATCTGGTAAGCATCAAACAATGGTATTTCAAACTCAGATATTTATTTGGAGCAAAATGAAAATTATGGAACTCTTCCGCTTGCGCCCTTTTCAAAAGAGACCACCCCCATTACTCCCTCCTGTTTCTTTATGAAATCAGTCGACACCTTCTTGGTCATATACTAAGATATATAAAATAAATGTTTAATCAAGTGTCAATTACTAAAATAGGTACCTGCTTATGTACAGTCAACCACCGAGCTAACACTGAACAAAACACTATCAACAGATTTATCTGTGGCCGATTGCGGTTCAAAATTTGTATCTATTTTATGATGGTGCCAAAAAATTGCGAAGTATTAAATAATATTGAGCTTTCAGTAAATATTTGAATTATAGGCAGTACTATTATATCATTTGATGCAATCCAATACATGGAATAATTTAATGAATGGGGCTAATATCAAGATTATTAATCATTGTTCTGATAAATTACACATGATCTAGTATAATTAATTAAGAAAACAATTAAAATTTCCAAATGATGAAGGACGATTTGAAGTGATATCCCACTGGAATATTTCATGCAATTGCAAAACTGCTTTTGCAATTGTCCTCGCAGCGACAAATGTTGATTTTAATCTTGTGTTGCTATACAATCAGAAGTAATTGTTAGAAAACCCCCAAAGTCCGAGACAGAAGCAGCAATAAGTTTTCCGACATCAGAAATGACATAGAAAATTCTGTTATTTTTTTAAGTTGCTGCAAGGTTTTATTTGGAAACTCCACAAATGTAATAACATATCATTTTTAAGAAAATACGATAAATGTCTGGACTTCCAGAAAACTCGATCAAGGATATGGGAATACCCACTTGTGGGTTTGGGTCTGCTGACTATCAAAAACAAGAAAAAAAACATGCCAGTTCCAAAAGATAGTAAAATTATATGGATTTCTTAATATTACACCAAGGGTTGTTATTACTTCTAAAAGAAGAGCCATAAAAACTGTATACAAAAAATGGTTCATTATCAATACGTAATAAGGTCATTACTATATTAATAATTATAAAGCACTTTTTTTCTTCAGCCAAATAATAACGGTATAAAGAACTAAATTCCAAAAGAAGTAACTAAGCATCATCATACTCACCAAAAAATTATAATGATAATGTACTGTGATACTTATAAAGCTGATATGACTACTGAGCTTCGAAATATGCAATAATATAATGTACTAAGATGTATCATAAAAGCCGTATATCAAAGGTGCTTTAGAATTAAGATAGCCTGAGTAGCAAATAATGACTCTAGTGTAGGAATTAAATTTCAAAAAATAATTAACAAGCTTCATTATATTCATTGATTTATATGTGAAAAATGACTCTGATAAGGATAAGCTGGCTCTTACTTCAAAATGCATATACAGTAATTAGCAGGCAAGCATTTTTATATCTAAATTTCGTCAATGTATTAATCTTAAGTTCTTTTAACATCTTGTATATTCGTTTATTTAGCATTCCTTAGGGCTATAAGATGTACATGTAAAGTCTTTATTTATCAAAATGTTAAATTTTGTCTATATCTGCCGATAAAAATATTGACTATATGTACATATGCATAGATTTGAACTTTTCTTGGTCTTCAACCATCTTTCCTACCCAACAACTATCATTTGTTAACAGACTGATGGAAATCTTAATCATTTTTATTCCGTCAAGGAAAGTGTGGAACATTCTAATTTCTTCACCTGCAATGTTAAAACAATTTTTTCGGAAATAAAAAGCGGAAGAAAGACGCCAGGAAGATTGCGGTTTGGACAACTTACCTGAGATCATCTGGTGTGAAGACATGCGCTGCGGTCAGCACGAAATTTCTGTTGATAAGTGTGCCAGCGCTCAGGAACCTATTGCCACCGGATTCAGACACTCTATATAAGGCAGCCTGCACGAAACAAAAGTACCTGTTTACTCATTTTTTCCCAAAATAAATCAATTACTTGTCATAGCAACATGACAATTCATTGAAATAAACAGATTCTTCAAACATAAGTTACGAAAACCACCATTCAGGTGGCCTTCCTGAAATTATATAAGGTTAAAGACCTTTGCCTTGGCTTTGTTCATTGAAATCTTGATTAATTACATGATATAGTGACTGTTCTAAATATGTTTTTGTTTTCATCGCAAAGCTGATGCTGGGTTAAACCAAAATCTGCTCTAACCTTGATATTCAATACAACTAACTATTGTGAGATTCTTTATGTTCAGTCTTATGATCATTCTTATCTTGCAATTTTGATTAAAAAAAAATTGTCTTTGCACCAAAGTAAAACTATGTGGTATTTCGCACAGGGCAAGAATTTTGTGTCCCATTTTGAGCTCCTTCAAATCAGAAAATTGGTGAAGGATGCTTTTGTCTTTTGTTTTAATGTATTATATTACAAAAATAAAAAAAATCATTAATCTGGGAAATTATATCTTTATTACTCGTTATGTAGTTAATTACTTTTGTAAAAAAAGGACTGAAGATTGGATGATTAAATCTGAAATAGAATACTTATAATAGGAGAATCTCTAGTTATTATTTCCTAGCATGTATTAAAGTTTGAAGAAGAAAATTTTTATATTTAGAAGAAATCTATGAAAAAAATCATAAACAAAATTTAAATATAATTAACTGTAGTAAAAATTCTAATATCGAATATGAAATTATCAGAATAAAAACTGTCAAAAGACGTACGTTGTATGCTAAAAACTCCAGAAATTATCGATGTAAAAACCTCGACTGCAAAGGTTAATTATAATTACATTAGTTCTCTGGATGTTATCTTGTATTTTGCTATTTTTGTAAATACCTTATTTAGGGCAAGGGATGCCGTCTTAAAAGCAGTCTTCGTACAGAAGCATAAATAAATTTGTCACAGTTTCTCTATTCTTCTTGGTTTTCAAGTGAAGCAATAAATCAGAACGAGTACGTATAGATATCTGTAAGCAGACCGAATATGCATGGAATAAAACGTCTAAGAAAACGATTTGGATGCATCTAATTAATTTGAATTTACAAACCTTTACGTACAAAAGATGAAAAAAAAAATTCATCTATAAACAGCGCAACATTTTTAACAATGCAGTGAGAAATAAATTCTGTCTTAAATTACTTTTTGGAATATTCCAGTTGAGATTGCAAATCCAATTAATGAAGAAAATTTTATTTTCTTTAACATATTTTTTTAATGTACTGCAAGTAAATTGATATAAACTACAAAAAAAAAATTAAAAAAGAACTTTGTATGAAAGGAGGTATTTCTACGAAAAAGATCACAAATTAAGTTTTATAACGAAAAATTATATATATAATGTTTTAACCTCTAATTTAAATCCAAATTAATTAGAAAAAAATTTTAGCTCATAGTAACTTTATTCCAAAAATATTATCTTATTTCCTGATCGGTTTCCACGCTATTACTTAATTAATTCAAGAAATGTATTTTTAAATTGTTTAGTCAGCGATTCCCACGCTGCGAATGATTAATAAAAGTTGCTGACCTAAACAAATACTTTTTTAAAAGATCCCTCCGTTTTCCCTGCTTTGAGATTGGCACATCCAGAAATTCTTATAAGAATCTTAATAATATATTAACAATGTAAACAATATATTCCTCAACAAAATATGGTATATAAGATGAGGGGAAATTAATTTCTGTCCTTTTATTCCACTTTTGCTTTACGTAACGAATAATCAGGCTTGTCTCCTGAGACGGAATAAAGCTAACTTAAAAATGAAAAGTCTCTTCAATGTCTTCGAACTGCCATCTACTTCCAAAATTTAAAATTGTTGCATTATGTATATTAATATATTATTTTGATTGCATATGCAATCTTCGCAAAATAACTTCGAATTAAAGCATTCAATAAGCAAAATTTTTACATAGAAAAAATATTCCACTGCTCTTTACTTGAGATTTCTAATTTTTAATTCTCAAGTAATGTTTGTTTTACGAAGCCACGTTTTAATTTCAAGAGATAATTACACAAGCATGAACTAATGCAAGACATCTTCCCAACAAATACGGTTACAACCAATATTTTCAGTAACAATAAAAAAATCAATGTTGAGGTTTCCATGCATCAAGATGAATTAAATTACCATAATACGTCATACGATGCCGATGCGTAGAATTCAGCACATTTTTCATTTATCGTTCAGCCAATACAAATGTTTTTGAAACAATTATCTTTGATGAAAAACCGGATACATTTAGGTATGATCATAATGTATAATGACGGGTTATGAATAGTAACGAATATTTTCAAGATCATTAATTAATTTCAGCACAGCATGTGACTCAAAAAAACTAAGAAAACAGGATGAGCACTTACCATCCACGGCCAAGAGAACGGATCAGCTTCTTTGCCACCAACAATTCTCTGGAAAGGTGAGCGATTTCTTCCCGTTTCTGAGCCATCTGGGAAATAATAAGTTGATCTGTCATATTGTTTTTAACCTTAACTACACGATTTTTATTATATAATTTTTCCTGTTGAAAATAAACGAAGGTTATTTTGGAGCCTATGTGCATTTCTATAAGATGATGAAACAATACCTCATCTCGTATACCAAACTTCCACGTTACAACTAAAATGAAAATATTTGATACACAATGACATTATAAACTGCCATCGTAAGCGTGAAAATCAATGTCGATCCCTCATCGAAACAAGAAATCGAGTCAAATCCATTAAAAGTCATATATATTAAGTTATTTAACATGCATAATATTGTATGATATCTATGAATTATTATAGAAAAAAATTCCTGCATTTTGTAACTAAAAATTTTCAATTTATGACATTTCTTTATGTCTATCCATCAGAAATCAATAAAGCTATTCAAAAACAATCGAGAAAAAAGTAAAAAATCTTTGATAACTCAATATATGCCAGCACATAAGTACAGTGGCTTCCAAAAGTGAAAGTACATTTATGAATTTTAATAAAATATTAAAAAATATTTTACTAAAAATTTGTTAAATATCTATTTCTTAACAAAACTGCTTTAAATATTTTTAAAATACACAAAATTTTGTTTTTTATTAACGAGTTTTCCAAAAAAAAATTAGATTACAAAAATCTTCAAATAATTTAAAGAAATCTATACTTACAAATAAATATTGTGATATTTTAGTAAATTAGCACTAATAGGATATCCTAAAGTATCTATAATAGCTTTTACATATTTGGGCAGCGTGTGTGTGGGTTTTAATCCCTGTCTTATGATTGTTGTCTTTGTACTCTATTTCCCTATTCTCTTCAAATATATTCTATTGATTTTAGTTTGGCGAATATCTGGGATTGAGATGAAGCTTTCAGATTTTTGTGGAGGCAAATATTGATAGTACTATACTTATGATCGTTAGCTTGATAAAAACATAATTGTTTCCAATTCACAGAGTTTAGATTAGTAGCATTAAAATACCTTTCATTGAATATAAATATCTTTCAAAACATAAAATATACCCTTTATAAGGCAAGGGTATTCATTATTCCATTAATAAGCATCAAATAATCTATTTTTAAACCAACACTCAAGAATATCGCCATGCTTTACTGTTTCAACCAAATTCTTTGGATAAACTGCTTAATTTGCTTTCATCTGCGAATAAGACATGATTCTAGTACTTTCCGACCTTATTTATCATTGATTTTGTGTAAGAAAAGCTAATCTTCGTATTTTTTTAGTTTAACAAGAAAAATCCTTGTTGAGCGTCTATGTAATCCAGTTGATCTAAGCCCTTTTCAAATAGTCTGACACAAAATTGAAGTGAACAACGTTTTGCTATACACCATAAAAAATTAAGGCTCACAATCATGGATTTTTCATAATTTTTAAAATTATTTTTTATTAAGTTGAGTTAATTTTCCTGGATGATATTTCCTTATTATGTTCTTCATTAAACTCTTCCTTTTAAAGCGTTTTTATCGTATACTCGTTATAGAATAGGATTCGTTTGCCAATTTAAAGATACGTCGAAATGATTTATCACTGTTGTGAAGAAAAAGTAATCAGTTTTTGAATACTGTTGGTTATTTCCTTTTGACATTGAGCCATTTAAAAATAAAAGCACAGCGTAATTAACAAATATTAAATTCAAACCGTTTTGAAACAGTCATCAAAACTCGAACAAAGAAGTGACAGACTAAAATTTCAGTCATGAATTTATCGAAAAATGTTTTGATGTACGATCACTTACAGGAATGCATTCTGTCTTTTCCTTCTTAAATTTCATTTTCATTAAAAATAAAATAGTATAAATTCAAATGAAATCGATATATTTTTTCGAACTCTTATGGAAATTATATGAAAAAAGCATTGGATTTCGAATTCGAGTTCATTGTTCAAATTATAGCACTTTATTTCCACTTTTCAAAAGCGTACGGACACTTTTGGGAACTATTGAATATTTTGCTGTACGCTATATAGATTTTAGATATGCGGATTAAAATTCAATAATAAATTTATTTAAGGCACAGTTTTATTGAATTTCGGCCATTTTCAAAAGCTTTGGAAGTTAGTAACTTTCAATCTAGTTAGCATAAATTTGGATTAAGAATACTCTATGTACTGTCATATATTAATTTTATTATGCGGATTTTAAAACATTTAAATGTTTAATAAAAGAAATAGATAAATATTTTCCGTCTATCATTATTCCATATATATATTTATTAGGATCTTAATCTAAATTTTTCTTAACAGACACCTAACGTTTTATACCCTACTTGTAACAAATATCTTATTAATTCCATAAATTTCACTGTGAATTTTATCTTTACTCATTAATAACATTCAGCAAAGGATTTTAATAAAATTATGATGAAAAATTTTTTCCATATAAATTAGTATCAATTTTTTATAGTAAATTAAATTAGTTAAAAGGCTTTATAACATTTAGAAATGAACGAAGTGTCAGTAACTTACCTATGTACATAATTTCCTCTGAACTCGATTGTCGCTTTGAGCGACGAGGAGCTCCCCTACTCGTGACTCGAATTCCGCACCCTAGGAAGAAGAAAAAATGTTATTATGAATTATATAGAATTTCAAAATAACGGTATCTTTTTTATAAAATAAAATGATAACATAAAGAAAAACTTACATAATAGTTTTTTATATTTTGAGAATAAGAATATATATATATAATAGAGAGAAAAAAATACCTTCGTGATTGTTTCAAATCGATTTAAACTGGTTAATGACTTAAATTAACACAAATAGTAACATAAAAAATAACAAAGTTCTCGCATGATAACTTAAAATTTGCGATTGCATATTTCATTTTAATATGGAATTTATTTATTTCATTTCAATTTATTATGGAATTTTGTTCAAAACAAATTTAAACTGTCAAGAATAATATAGAATCTTGATTTCTATAACTTTTGTAATGTTTTGAAAAGTTCCAAGCGACTAATTCAGAAAATCAATAAAAATTACTCTCTTGTTAAAAATTAGTTCATGATACATTTATCTTGAAATCATCCATGAAATTATTCATTAGTTAGAGTTCCTATAGTCAAATGGGACTCTATTCTTCGAATTCATCGATAAGAAATTATTTTTCCTTTATGGCTTTATTAACTAGCTATTTTATTTCAACGAACTAACAATTTACTATTAACTAACTATTTTTAGTTACGTTTTTTAACTAACTATTTTATTTTTGTAAAATTTTAACACAGGGTTTTAAGAATACATTTTGAACACTGAATTTCGTTTCATTTAGACGATAGAAATTTTGGAATATAATTTTTTTTAAAAAGTAAATGATTGAATAAATTCTTATAACGACTCTGATTCAGAGGAGAGATTATTTTGATATTGTTACACTTTTTTTAAATATTATGATTGCATAATATTAAATAGAAGATTATTTTTTTGTAATATCGTAATTTTTATATCGAAAAAAATTCTCATTAATTATTCAGAAGAAAAATAATTCATTTAGATGAATATCGAAGATTTCATTGGTAATTAAAACTTCTGCCTTCTTATTAAGATGTGCAAGAATTATTTGTTTGCCGTTACACAGAAATTCTAAAAAGATATCATAATTCTTAAAATTTAATCATTTCAAAAATTCCTCAAAATCGTCGCTTAAATTTTTTTATTCATATAATATTATAATCTAAAAATGTTTTAAAGGACTTTATATTTTTTAAATCTTAATTGATTTTTTAATTCGTTTTAGATTAATTATCTATTAACTTGAAAACTCGCAAATTTCAAAATAATTAAATTTTACACAAAAATTTATGATTGTAAATAAGTAACTCTTCAATCAATTACCATAATATTTTGAAATTTATATGAATTAAAATGTCTAAATTTCTTTTATCTAGAGTTAACAATGAACGTCATTGTAGAAATTTATTAACTGACAATGTTAAGTAATTAAGAAACAACGCATGCGTTTTTTATTTTCATTTATGTCATTAACTATTTTTAATATTTTTAATCTAATTCCTATCTCAACATAATTTTAATAAATATTAGAGCTCAAGATATTTTCTGTGAAATAACGATTGTTTTAATTATTTTTATTAAAAATATGAATTTCAGAATAAAAATTTATTTATATTACTTATACATTAAGATTAATTCATATATAAAACTAAAAATACTTACTTTGAGAATTAACATCCGGCAACGGTGTCGTTCTCGAATTTTTCATAGTGGTAGATCGTGTAACTGCAGATGGCAATCTTGAAGAGCTTCTAGACTTTTCTATATTTTCAAAAGACACTCCCCAAGGTTTCTGTGTACTAACTGTAGAACGCGTGAATGAGGATTTTGGAGTTGTTAGTCGATTGTTTACTGTTTGTTTGCTTGTATAGGCTGCAGTAGGCTTTGACATAAATTTTGTCGTTAATGAAATTCTGGTAGGTTTTTGTGTAGTCGATTTACTAGTTGCAGGAACATGCGGGGGAAATTTGGTACTTTTTTTCTCAGTGTCTGATGAAGAATCCCAATTCCAGGATTCTTTCGTAGGTTTCACCCATGAATTGACTGTACTGCGAGTTTTATTATTTTTTTGAAAACTGGCTGTTGCTCTCCAAGATTGTGTCGTTGATTTCGTCCTAGGCTTTGATGTAGTACTGATTTCACGAGTTTTAGTACTTCTATATGAATCTGAAGAATAGTTCCAGTCATGAACCGACTTAGTGGATTTTGCCCATGGATGAGCCACAGGAGTACTAGCAGTTGTCCTGCTTTCCCATTTGTTAGTGGTTTTACTCGATGTGTGATCTCTATTCCAAGATGACTTTGCAGATGACCATATAGAAGATGGAGTTGTCTTAACAATCCAATTCTTTGTAGTCTTTTTAGTGCCGTGGTTATTGTGATTGTAATCCCATGATTTGTCCCATGAATTTTCTGGGGCACTATCATAATCTGTTTCAGAAGGATATTTGTTCCGAAGCTCAGCTGAAACAGGATTAAGCCATCCATCCTCGGTTATTCGATTGGACGGATTTGAAGTAGACCCTTTGCTCCAAACATACGGTTTATATGCATTATTGAAGCCAACGTTGTTGCTTGAATCTTCATACGAATGTTTTGGTGAATAAGCATGAGACTTACCCCAGTTAACTATCCTTTCATTTTGTTTATATTCCGCCACAGTGTTTTGAGATGAGGAATTTTCTTTTTCATTTCGTTCAGCAATAGCTGCAACACTAATCCAATCAAGAGTCGTTGATATATTTATAGACTTGGAGTCGTTTGTGTTCTCAGAAAGGCTCTCCATAAAAAGTGATGTAGTTGCTTCTGATTTTTCATTAAATTTCAAACTTTCATTCTTTGGAAACCTAATGCAACATATCCATGGCCCTCCACTGCGTCTAGAGCAAACTGTAGGTTCTTTGAGTGCTGTTTCATTTTCAGGGCAGTTCCAAGCCTGTATGCATTGGCCATCAACGCAGTCTTTCAGCTGTTCTTTTTGTGGAGGCAGAGATTCTAAATCGGCTAATTTTCCCCAATTCCACCTGGGAAGAGAGTCTAAAAAAAGATTTGAAGAAAGTTAATTTTCTTATCTGCAATTTAAAAAATAATATATACATATATTTGAATTAGAAATTACTGAGCATTTACGATACAGACTTTAAAAAAAACTAAAATGCAAAATAATAAATCTGAAAGATTGCTATTGATATTTTAAAAAAATTATGATGGGAAAAAGTTAAATTTTTCTTATGATTTACTAATGATATTTTAAAATGTCTGCTTATATTTTTTTCCAATAAAAACAGCTGCTTTATAGAAATTCTATCACCAACCTATATATAGTATATATAGTTCGTTTTATATAGTTTTTATATAATGGTCGTATTACTAAAATGATATAAAATATTAAGACATTTTAGTTATTTTAAGTTAAAAATTTACATTATTTAACTAAGCATTTAATTTTTTGAAGATAATTAGAATACTTTTTCATAAATATGGTTTTCCACCATCTAAAAAATTAATTTTAATATAAATCTAATAACGAAAAAGTGAAGTATTATACATCAAAATTATGAGTAAGTTTTTAACATATATATTGTTAAAGATAACATTTTTTAACACAACAATATATCTTGGAAGTTTGGTGTATAAATAATGTAATTTTTTTAATTCTTTAATTCATATAAAACATGCATAAAATCTGTAAACATATCAGATACAATTTAAATAATCTGTTCAGAAAAAAATGAAAAGGATCTTAATTTTTGTTTAAATTTAAAATTTACATAAATACTAAATTTTCTCGAATGGCTCAATAAATACTATTCTTAAATATGTTTTTAAAATGACAACTTTCAAGAACTATAAAATAAAAAAATATGTAGATTACCGGATTTAATAATAAAAATTAATTTTACCTGCTTGATATAAAAGTGCTCCACACAGAAACAGAACAAATAAATACGACGTCATATCACTTGATAAGCTGAAAGGAAAAAAATATTTTTAAAAATTGTTTTAATAAAACTTATGAAAAAGATATTTTATGGTATTTAAATAATCAATTTAAAAATCTTTATTTCATTCTGTTATGAGATCTACATTTATGTATTTGTTAGATCAGCCTATATTTTCATAATTATATAAAAATGTTCTTATTTCAAAACAACATACAGTACCTAAGAAATTTTAATGCAGCAACTTTAAACATTAAAATTAAGACATTTTATTATAGCATACCTTAATCATAAATCTCTAACCTAATTTGATAGCAGATGTAGCTCAATCAATTGTTGATTTATTAGGAAAAAGTTATGATATCTTGCTAAATTTATATCATTTTAACAAAATAGAAATAAAATGAACTGAAAGCCATTTCAAATAATTTGAAATAAAAATATTCATACATTTCTAGTAAATTCGAGGAATGAACTGTTGTTTTCTAATAACATTAAACAAAAGATGAAACTATTATTCCATAAAGATATTGATATTAAATATCAGTTTATAATAGATAACTTTCCACAACAATTGTGAAATGTTGAAAAGGATATTTTATACTCTGAAATCATAAATTCCTCTTACAAAGAGTGAAATATTGATTGTGTAGCAGAAATATCATGCAATTCATTTCGGTATTCCACTTTATTAGTTCTTATTAAAAACTTTTATACAAACAAGTTTTTTTAAAGGAAAATGAATTGATTGGTTAATTCGCAAGGAAATAATTCTTGACTTTTTATACGTTTAGTTTAAAATTTTATAGTTACATCTAAATTATTTTTATTTTTATTCATTTATCGTTATTCATAGTTACATTAATATATAAACTTAAACTAAGATAGAATATTTTGAAATTGTTTTAAAATTTTCTTGATTTTTAATATTTTCAAAATAATCCAGCACAAATACAATTTTGAAAAAAATAAAAATCAAACTGCATTGGAGTAATAATTTTTCTATCCAATATGGAATCCTAATTTTCCGGTGACGTACTTTAACAAGAGAAAAAAAATCCTTTTGCACAGATTTTGCAATTTTTTTTTTTCTTAATAAACATCTTGTTTCCTTAAATTCACAATGCGTACATCTGTTACTATAAAAACAAACTTACATAACATAATAATGTGACAAAATATAATTTCTTTATAAATTCGCAATGAATTTTTCCCTTGCATTAATAGTTAAACTTTTTTATAGTTTTTGAATATATTTTATATTTATTTTAGTTTTGAATTATAAATATTTCTTCTTATTTTATTTATAACTACTTAAATTTTGTGATTTTTAAGAATGAAAACTGATGTTCAAATAAAGCATACAATTTCAGATTATAAAAAATGTAAAAATATAAGTTCATAAATATTTTTTTATCTATTATTGTGTTAATTATCTGACATAACATAGTTTTGAGATCTTGATTTTATTTAAAGAAATACAAATTAGGTTTTCGTTTCATAATTCAAAAAGATAAGATCAGAATGCTGTTAAAAATTAACTCAATAATAAAAGCAAAAATTTCGAAAAAAAATTTATTAAACCAATAATTTAAATAAACGTAACAACCCATTTAGCACAATGAATGGTTGTTTTTAATAAATTTAAATCAAAAACTAAAATAAACTCTGGATTATTTTGAAAATATTAAAAATCAAGAAAATTTTAAAACAATTTCAAAATATTCTATCTTAGTTTAAGTTTATATTAATGCAACTTTGAATAACGATAAATGAATAAAAATAAAAATAAATAAAATAAGTAGAAATATTTATAATTCAAAACTAAAATAAATATAAAATATATTCAAAAACTATAAAAAAATTTAACTATTAATGCAAGGGAAAAATTCATTGCGAATTTATAAAGAAATTATATTTTGCCACATTATTATGTTATGTAAGTTTGTTTTTATAGTAACAGATGTACGCATTGTGAATTTAAGGAAACAAGATGTTTATTAAGAAAAAAAAATTGCAAAATCTGTGCAAAAGGATTTTTTTTTTCTCTTGTTAAAGTACGTCACCGGAAAATTAGGATTCCATATTGGATAGAAAAATTATTACTCCAATGCAGTTTGATTTTTATTTTTTTCAAAATTGTATTTGTGCACACGTATAAGAAATTGAAATAATTGACAATTAATATTGATAAATTTAAATATTCTTGTTTACTTAGAAGTTGCAATTTTTGGAACTACGAATTTTTCGTGGCGACCAATTAGTTAACTGACGTAATCTATTACACACTATAGTATCTTTTTCATCTTTATTTATTTCATGTTAAAGAAATAAAAAATATACTTGAATTAAATATTAAAACTCGGAAAGTCTTAAAACGTTTTAATTTTTAATATTCTTTTTAATAAATATTTAGTACCTTAAAATTCTTGAAAAAAAATTGAATTTTTTTCTAATTTAATTCTTTTCGTATTAAACATTTTTTAATATCTTTCTTTTCAGAAAATTTTATTGATATTTCATTGCGATAACACTTCAATAACGTCAATATTTATCAAATCATTTTATTCAATTTTACGAAAATAAATCACTTTAATAGAAAATTGCGCTCAAATTTGTCTTTCATCAAGATTATTTTTCTCTAGGATACCTGTTTAAAATAATTTTTAAAAATAACTCTTTGATGTTTAAAAAATATATCCATCGCCATTATTTTGTTAGTTGCTTACGTTTTAATAATTTCTTTTTTTCTTAATTCTTTTTTGGCAAACATTTTTTCAATTTCTTTAATTTTCTGAAAATTTTACTAGTATTTCATTACGATTATATTTCAATAACATTGATATTTAACAAATCATTTTATTCAATTTCACGAAAATAAATCACTCTAATAGAAAATTCCGCTCAAATTTGTCCTTCATCAAGATTATTTTTCTCCAGAATATCTGTTAAATAATTTTTCAAAAAAAAAAATAACTCTTTAACTTTTAAAATATACACTAACGCCATTATTTTATTGGTTGTTTACAGTTCTGATAAAATTTGATTAAAATTTTTATATCCGTATGAAATGCACTAAATTACACTCACCTAAATTGATTCACCTTCTATAACCGAGATCTCTTTTTCCTTTAACTTGCCTATATCTTTTCGAGTCGAGGATCGAGAGCAAAACAAACCCGTTACGTGGTGAGATCTAGATATAGAGTCTGATGACAGTGTTGGAGATTATTTATATATAAGTAATGTTTTTAGTGCCTTGTTGTTTTTTTCGCTGTACCTCGTTGCGTAAGCAAAGAGGACGTCATGACGATCCACGGAAGCAGCGCGTCAACCTTTTTCTTCGAGAATTCCTGCTAGCTTCGAGGCAACGGAAGTTCAAGGACTCAATTATCCTAGAAACCACAGAATGTCCCCAGAAATTTACTCTTTCCACCGGAAATCGGGTCCTCACCCGTCAATATTTCATTCGCCCATCAAGTCACGCCATTTGGCAGATAAAAAGAAGTTGGTCAGGTTTGATTTTACACACATACACAAAAGAAAATGGTCATGATAATAAATAAAAGAAAGGAATGAAGAAAAGAGTGGGTGCCAAAAAAAAATTGTGAATTATATTAGTGGTCAATATTGCGCTCACGTTTCTGATATTTTTTAGTCATATTAAATGGTGTAAGGGAGGGGGTTATAGTTTGGGAGAATATATAATGTTGAATGCTTAATTACACAAAAAATAAAATTTTTCCTTAGAGGATAAATTTTTAAATATGTTAAAACTTTGAAGGTAAAGGTCATACTTAATTTCTTTGTAATTTATTCCATTGTAATTATTTCCTTTCGGTAATTAAATTCTTTTTCAAAGAGTCGCAGTGGAATATACGGCTTCAAAATTTCGTGTACCTGTCCATGTTAGACCAGAAAATATTATTTCGTATTTAAAGATTTGGTGTTTTAGTATTCTTTTCATTTAGTTTTAGCAATTCCAGTTAAAAGATAAAGTTTGCATGTCAGAAAAATACACAGAGGAAAATGATAGAGGGGTCGCATATCAACCTTTGAAAATTTTTTGAATGCTTTTAAAATCTTATCTTGAAAAAGTGTATTGCACTTTTAAATTATCTGAACTAAATTTTCAAATACTTCTAAATACAAATTTAACATTTTCTTGTCTTCAAGTGTATTTTCACAATGCAGCATAGTGATTAGAATTAAATCAAAAGAACGGTTTTTCACAAAATCTCCAAGAAAAAGTTGATAATACAAAAAAATGTATGAACAGATTTTTCCACAATTTGAGTGTTAAATGAGTTAATGTGAAAATTAACCTGTTAACAGAATATGATGAAATATTTTCAAGCAAAACGGGTTGAATATTAGTTAATTACCCGGTTAATTTAATTTATCGTTATCGAATAGGAAGACGCCGGAAAAAAGACATTTTGGAAACTGCAAAGAGACTCCACAGCTTTCAAAAGCTACGAACCTTCAGAAATTTTTGTGGTATTTGCAAAAATATCTGCTTTTACCCTTTCATTTGATTAATTGTGGTCACATGCTTGAATACATTCAAATTAAAATCGTTTTGTTTAAATTTCAGAGCATTATTGTTAGGATTTTTTTTTCAGTATTTTTAAAACTACTTGTAAAAAATTATATTTTTAGGCTAGCGGGTTGACTCACAAGTTATCAGTTCTGGCAAATTTTTATTTAAGTGTTTATAATGAGTTAGAAAAGGTTTAAAACATTTTCCCAAAATCTTTTTAAAATATTTAAATTCTTAAAAATCGTTTGTTCTTTTCTTTGAGTATTACCAAATAATATTCGTCTTGCTTAGTTCGATTTGAAGAAACTTGGAAAAAAAATAAGAAATCTTATTTTAAACCTGTTCTGAAATAAAATTTCTTATTCTCCTCTTGATCATGACTTTTCGTCTAATAAAAATAAAGTGTCTTGAAATTTCATAATTATTGTATTCGTTAAAATGAAATTTTATTTAACTTCATAATAATAATGTTCCATAAGGAATTAACACAAGGGTAAATTAAGAACGAACATTGAAATGCTCTGCCGTGGGCTGATGACGAGAGCAACATAGATAAATAACACTCCTCAACTATTTACATCTGTTATTTCATAAGAAATGTGAAAATGGAGAGAAATTAAGAGAGTACAAGTGATGAGAACATAAAGTGGTCGAAGTTAAGAACTGAAATTCATTTTCAAACCATCAACTTAAAAAGAGATTGCAGCGATCGAAAAAAAATTAAATATGAAGGTTATCATTACAATAAAGCGCTGTTTGTTTATTTGAAATTCATTTTTTTTATTTTTAATAATAAAGGAGTATGAAGAAATGAAAAACCTTATCCCACACGACATCGTTTTCATTTATTTTCAGTTGGATGGCCAATATACGAATTAGGTCGAGATTTTCAACCTTTATACAAGATATTCAAGTCGCAAATTCAATCAAAATTATTATATTTATATACTATAGAAAATAAGTGCAGCACATAAGGTATAGGGCAAAAATTTTACTCTCAAAAAGGAGCGGAATCATACTATAATAAATCTACCAATACCTTAGAAATATCTGAATTCAGATTTCTAATATTCTAATGTATTTCTGGAACTAAATTATTATATTTTAGCTTTGATACCTTGCAATCATTATTTTGAATTCTTTCTACTTTCACTGTTTAATTTCCCGATGCGATCAGAACTCTTGGTATCAAAATTTACTACTTTTGTGCATTCTTAATTATCTTACTTATGAAGTAAATTATCTTACTTCATATTATATGGCACTAAATAGAAATTCTTTAGTGAGAAAATATGTGAATTATACATGAATATTTATTAATGTAAATTAAAAAGAAGTTTAAAAAATAAACAAATTCGGGAAATACTTTATAAGAACGCCATTCATCTTTATGAAGATAAAAGATTTTGTCTTTTGATATAAAACACAAACATGAAAAATTTATATTTTATTGATGTGCAATGGATTTCTGTTGCAGTTGCAGTTAGCATATATTTTTATTTAAATTAAATTTTATTACTCAGAATCCAAATAATAATATCTGGAAGACCAAATTTCGCTTGTTGAAAATTTGCAAAATCATGTTTTTTTTCGAGAAAATTTTTAGATAAGTATCACATACTGATTATGTATTAATATTGTTTTTCAATATTTATATATGAACTGGTCATTGAAATAAAAAAGCCTTGATTATTGCACTCAGTTTAACATGTTATTCTAAACAATCTGCAACATTAGAGTATTCGTTTTACAGTTTATTTATCATTATTATATTTTTGAAATTTGTACTATGTTTGTCCATGGTAAAATTGGGTTCGAGGTGGCGCTATATGACATTTTTGGCATGACAACAGATAGAAAAATATCTAATAGTTAATTATTAAAAAAAATTGAGTAAAAATCTTTTTTAGAAAAAACACCCATATAGATTAACTTAAAAATCAAAAATATTAAATACGATTTATAAGAAAATTATGAAGCAAAAAGTATGGCTCGAACTTATGACTCGTAACACATACACCGTCCATGTTGTTCTGACCACTATACTGTGCAAAGCCGACTTTCTCTATAAAGGGGCTACAATACAAAAAACCATTCGTGGTTCTAAATTTTTAACAAAGTTAAAAAAAACCATACATTTGCATATTTATTTAATGATGCTTGATTTTGTTTTTCTTTTAGTTACTCCAGAAAAATTACAATTTTTCCAATTTTTTTTTGCGATAGTATAGCAAGATTATTTAAGTATTATACCCATATGCTTGGCCGAAGATAATCTTATATTTAATTTTAATTTGCAGAAAGAGGGTTCAGCATTTATTATATTTAGTATCTGGGAATGTAAAGGAAAGTTTTAAGACTGTAAATGCATCTATAGTATTATTATAAATGTGAAAGTTGTCAATCACAACAGAACGGCTCAACGGAATTGGAAGAAATATAGTGCAAAGAGAGATTATAGCCAGGAATACAACATAGGCTACTTTCTATTCTATTGAGTGGTTATTTTTTTATTAATGAAAAACTTACTTTCGCGAAATTTAGACGCCATACAGTTTTTGGAACAATTTTCAAATGATTTTTTTTTATTTCATGCATCACTGTCACAAATTTAAGTTTTTGTGCCAGGAATTTATTTGAAATACTTTTAAATCCGTCTTCTGCCTGCACAATACAAGTATCCGTAACAGAATTTAAAAATAACATTAAAACTTAATAATGAACTTAAAAACCAAAGCATCCCAATATAAAATTTTATCCAAATCATTAGTACCTTGCACTGGATATACGAATTATATATTATATACTAGAACTACTCATTTAAAATTATATGTTACAAATGATGAGCTTTTAGACATTTCTTTACATCTGGATAAGTTTCTGGCGATATGTTCAAAAAAAAAAAGATCATTCATTCTTTATACGAGAAAAGAAAAGAGCAGAAAGAAAAAAAGTAAAACGAAATTTCTAAGAGGAAGTCTGTGTATTCAATGGAAAATCCCCAATTGATTCATTAAAATTTTCATAAACTATTCTTTCATCTGTATTGAATAGTTCTCATTAGCATTTAAATTAATTGGAGGATGAGTGTGCATATTTTTAGGGAATTTTCATGGCTAGAAATATTTTTTCCGAAGTAACGTTGCTTAAAAAAAGCAATGTTATCAAAGTTATATATAAACAGTGATATCTTGTCTTATAAACCTTATTTAATAACATTTTTATTTCAGAATTAAAATGAGATATTTCATTTACATGAGTTTACAAATATAAATGCGTTTAATCAAGTACTTGATTTGAAAATTCATAGTTTGTACTTTTTAATGGGATACGAGATTTATCAAACATTTCATATTTATATAATATTATTTCAGTTAAAGCAAAAAAGATAAGAAAAAAATCTACATTCTCAACTTTCAAGTTATCATGTTGGAACATTATTATTTTTAAGTCATTATTTGTCCTGATTAATTTAAGTCATTAACCAGTTTAAACCGATTTGAAACAGTCAAGAGGCTTTCCTCTCTCTCTCTCTCTCTCTCTCTCTCTCTCTATATATATATATATATATATATATATATATATATATATATATATAT